>JAJKFH010001635.1:0-21557 GCA_023333565.1 Puffinus mauretanicus | reverse complement strand
AGCGGCTGAGGGAACTGGGGGTGTTCAGCCTGGAGAAGAGGAGGTGAGGGGAGACCTCATCGCTCTCCACAACTCCCTGAAGGGAGGTTGTAGCCAGGTGGGGGTCGGTCTCTTCTCCCAAGGAACAAGCGATAGGACGAGAGGAAACGGCCTCAAGTTGGGCCAGGGGAGGTTTAGATTGGACATTAGGAACAATTTCTTCACCAAAAGGGTTGTCAGGCACTGGAACAGGCTGCCCAGGGCAGTGGTGGAGTCACCGTCCCTGGGGGTATTTACAAGACGTGTAGATGTGGTGCTTAGGGACATGGTTTAGTGGTGGGCTTGGCAGTGCTGGGTTAACGGTTGGGCTCGATGATCTTAGAGGTCTTTCCCAACCTGAACGGTTCTGTGATTCTCTTTGTCCCAGGGTTAATCCCAGCTGCTCGGGGCACCAGCGCCGGTCCCGGGCCGAGGGACCGTGTGGGCGCAGGCAGGGAGCGGCGCAGGCAGCAGCTGCCTCTGGGCTTGTGCCCCCTCCGGCAGCACTAGGGTGGGTGCCCACGGGTGCCCCACGTGCTGGAGGTTCGTCTGCCGGCGCTCGTGTGCGGGACCGGCTGCCCCGCGGCGCGGTGGGGGCCCGGGGCGAGGTGTCTGGGCCCGGCAGCCGTCGGTGACGTTGCACGGCCCCTGCGGCCCCTCTCCCCTCCTTCCCTCCCGGCTCCCCCCTCGGGTGCCCGTGCCGCCGGCGGGCTCTGCCAAGACTCCCCTCTCCCTGGCTCTTCACCCCGGGGATGAGCAGCCCTTTCCTGCACCGCTTGCGCCCTGAATCTCTCTTTCCCCGGGGCGGGGGCCCAGGCTGCCCCGTGGCTCCACGGGTGCCGCTGCCGGCGCTGCTGGGATCGCCCTGCCCATCCGCCCGCGGGCGCTGGTGCCCGTGCCGTCCCGGCTCCCCGCCATCGCCCGGGCTCCCTCGGGCTCCGCAGCTCCCCTCGGCTTTGCCCTGACCCCGTACTGCTGCCGCCGCTGCCTGCTCGGCCACCGCTGCCGGGCTGGAAGGAGCAGCTGGGGGTGGCAATTTGGGCGACGACGCGGTGACCTGGCAGCCGTCCCGTGCCGCCTTGCGCCATATTGTCCCACGGTGTCCTCCTCAGCCCCGCTGCTGGCAGCAGCCTCCCGGGGTGGACGTGGGGTGATGGGGTCTGGGGAAGGGATGGAGGGGGGGAATCGGCCCAGCCCGGGCGTGCCGGAGCGGGGGGCCCGGAGGTCAGCATCCTCCGGAGCACCCGTGTGCCTGCGGGCACCCCCTGGCACCGGGGCAGGCTGGAAGGAGACCTTCCCGTCCCTCGGGCAGGTTCTTCTGGTGGAACCCCGGGACCCCCAACGATGGAGCGAGAGGAGAAGCTGTTTGGGGGGGATGCGCAGGACGCGAGGCTCCGGGGGGTGCCCGATGCCTGCGGCACAGGTGAGGCCGCCGAAAGCTCCCGTGGGGACTTTGCAGCTCCCCCCCAGGCCCTGGGACCCCCGGGGCTGGGCTGCCGCGTCCCACGGAGCCAGGCTGGGTGCTGGCGTGGGGGACGCCGTGCCCAGCGCCAGGCACTGGGTGAGGGTCCTCGATGGGCCGCAGGGAGGGACTGGGGCAGTCGCTGCCCCGGCTGGGTGGGGGTCCGTGGCTTCATCCCCTGGTTTCCCCCCCAAGTACCCCCGTTCGTGCCCCCGTGCCCGGCGCAGGGCTGCAGAGGGAGCGTGGAGCCCGCGGCGGCACCGCTCGCAGCCGCCGGTGTGATGCCAGGCAGCCCAGGAGCCGAGAGCAGCTTTGTCTTCCCCAGGAAAGGGCTGGGCTGGCGTGAAGTGCGAGATCGTGGTGAAGACGGAGCCGGAGGATGAGTCCTACATCGGGTGTCCCCAGGGCCTGGATGCCACCGTCCCCAGCGTCCCCAGTTACCCCAGCACTGGTGAGCAGAGCGGGCGGATGGGGGAGGGCTGGGAGCTCGGCGAGAGCCGCAGCCCCCGGGGATGGAGTCCCTGGTCACCTACCGACTGAGCCGGGTGACATCCCGTACCGACTGTGCGGGTGACATCCCGTACCAACTGTGCGGGTGACATCCGTGTGGGGACGTGGGAAAGGCCATTGCACCGGGGAGCTTTGCTGGGACAGCGCACGCCCAGTGCCGTTTGGTAACTGGGAATTCCCTTCTGGAGGAAAAGGAGCGGTTCCTTTTTTTGCATAACAAATATTTGGTAACTCCGGGTGTTTCGGATCCCCACGGCTCCGTGGCTGGGGCACCCCCGGGGTTTTGGTGTCCCAGCACTGGGAGATGCCCAGTGGCTGCAGGGAGCTCCTGGGAACCTGGGGTCAAGGAGCAGCGAGCCGGAGCCGGAGCCGGAGCCGGTGCCGGCGCGGGCAGAGCGTGGGGACGCCGTCCCCGAGCCGGACGCAGGGGCTGTGCCTTCCTCCCCCAGGCATCAAAGCGGAGGTCGTCGTTAAAAGCGAGCCCGAGGACGCGGCGTACGGCGGTTACCGCCCCGGCTCCCCGGAGGGGGATGAGCCCCAGCACCCCGCTGCCTGTGAGTGGGGCTGGGGGCCGCGGGGGCCGAGCCGGGGGATGCAGCCGGGGGGTCCGGACGCTCCGCTGCCGCTGGCAGAGCGGGGCCCCGAGCAGGAGGGGTGGGTGCCGGGGGATGGTGACGCTGTCCCGTGCCACCCTGGGGATGGTGACGCTCCGCCGGAGACCCAGGGGAGCCCAGCCCTGCCCTCCCTGCCGGCGGCGCTGCCCGCGGGGCCCACAGCCCACCCGCGGCTCCCCTGGCCCCGCCGGCGCCCGTCGCAGCACCGCGCGCTCTGCCGGCAGGCGACGCCAAGCCCGAGATCATCGTGAAGGTGGAGCCGGAGGAGGAGCCGTTCATCGGGTGCCCCCGAGGTCTGGGTGACCCAGGAGCTCCCGGCCACCGCGGCGGCGCAGGTGAGCACCGGGGCGGCTCGGGGGGGCCCAGTGGGACGGGGGGAGGCTGGGGGCGAGCGCCCCGGCTCGCTGGCTGCGGAGCAAGGGAAGGGTCCTCGCCGGACACGCGGCGTGTCGGAGCGGGTCAGCCCCGGGGTGCGGGTCCTGCCCCGCGTACCCGAAACGGGCCAGGTCCTGCCGAAGTCCATCTTTAGGCGCCGGCCGGGCTTGGCTGAAACCTCCGTTCGGCTGCCGAGGGAGCGCTGGGGGCGGCGGGCAGGGGGGCGGCGGCTGCTGGTGGGCTTGGGGAAGGCTTTTGGAAACCAGTGGGAGCTGAAAGCCTCGACCAGGGCTGGTGCGGGGGGCAGGCGCTGCCGGGCTTGGCTGGGAACGGCTCCGGAGCGGGACCTGAGCCGGGGCCGGGGGGGCTGGCGGCGAGGCGCTGCGCGGGGGCCCCTGTCCCCATCGTACGCTTCGGGTGGTGGGAGGAGAAGGAAGCCGCCTTCCTCGAGGGGGACCGCAGGCGCTGAGCCGCTGCCGGGCGATGCGGCGAGGCAGGCGCGGTGCTGAAGGGCAAAGTCGGCAGCCGTGGGCGCCGCTGATGCGCGGCACCGGTTGCGGCTGCGGGATGGATTTTTCCGCTTTGTGTTTGCAGCTTTATCTGGCACGTCGGTGTTTCTCAGGGCTCGCACGTTTGTGGTGTCCGTGCTCTCCCTGCCAGTCCCGGGCGAAACTCGGCCGTGAGCCGGGTGCGGGTGCGGGGAGGCGACGGGCGGGCGGAGGCGGCTGTGCGGGTCCCACCGGCGCCTCGCGGGTCCCACCGCGGCCTCCCAGCCGCGGGAGCAAAGCCTGGGCTGCCCGGTGAGCTCAGGGCAGCCTCGCCGCTGGCTTTCGGTGGTGACGGGGAGTAACTGTCCCCAGGGCTGGGGCTGCACCCGACACCGCTCCCACGGCCCCCGCACCCCCCCGTCCCTCTCCCAGCCACGTCCCAAACCCGGCAGAAAGCCGCAGGGAGGGAGCCCGGTGCCGCTGCCAGCCGGCCGGGCGAGCCGCTCGTCGTGCTTTGCACTGCTCTCCCGCTCGTCCAGGCAGCCTCGGCAGCCAGAAATGGTTGCAGGATTTGCACGTGTTGCACGAGAGCTCCGAGCACCTCCCCGGGTCCGCGGTAGCGGTGCCGTCCCTGCTCGCTGCCGGCAGCGTGAGCTGGGGCAGCCGGCGGTGCTGGGCTGGCAGCCGGCCCTGCCCTGCCCCCAGCTCCCGGACGGACCCCGCGGCTGCAAATCCCGCGGGTCTTTGCCTCCTCCGCCAGGAAACCCCAGCGACGCTGCGCTGGCCCCGCTGCTGCCGCTCGCCGTGTGCCGGTGCCCCCGGCTCGGGGGCTCTCCTCCTGCCGGGGCTGCGGGGTGCCCCCCGCCGCAGGCTCGGGCTGGGGGGGTCTCTGCACTTGGGCTTTGGAGGAGAGATCGCACGTGGCACCTTTGGGTGCGCCGGGACCCGGCTGGGTGCCGAGGACGGGGCGGCTTCGTCCAGCTCCTCTGTCACCCGGACGCGGTCGGACGCGTTGGCCCAGCCCCGGAGCCGGGACGCTGCAGCTCCACGGTGCCAGGGCGGGGGCGAGGTCCCGGTGGCGGGGGGAGAGGTTGGAGGTCCCTGGTGGCCCCGGTGCCGCGGCTGCGCCGTGCCCGTGTCAGTGGGCGCAGCTCTGCGTGAGCCCAGCACAGTGGGAACCGTGCCGAGACGTCCCGAGGGATGCGGGGAGGGGGTGAATGTGGCTGCGGGGGTGTCGCGGGTGAGCGGTTTAGGGGCCGCTTAAAGAATCGCCGTCAAAGGTGTCAGCAAAAGCGATTTTAATAGAAACAGGTAAAGGCGCGGCTTAACAGAGCGCGACGGCGAGGCTCGCCCTGCCCCCCGCCCCGCGGACCAGGCACGCGAAGGAGAGCGGGGTCAGAGCCGAGCTGGAATTGTGCGGAGGCCGCGGGTGGAGGGGGAGGGGAGCCCCGGGTCCGAGCGCACCCCTCGCCCTCCGAACTCCTGACGGAGCTCGGGGGCGGCTGGAGCCGCCGCTGGTCCCCGCCCCGGGCACCGGGTCGTGGCGCAGGGGTCGGATGTGTCTAGCGACAGCCTGGGGTTCATTCACAGTTTTGAGGGGGATCACAAGGTTTTAGCAGCCCTCAACCCCCGCCGATTTGACGTTTCCAGAGTGAGTCAGCAGGGCCTGCTGCGGTCACGACAGGGACCCCGGTACGGATTCGAGATGGCGACGTTTATACCTGGTCGGTGCCGCCAGCAGCTCGCAGGCACAAATATGTAGATATATAGGGGGTGCACCTGGTAAAGGTTCCCCTCGAGTCCAGCGAAACCTTCACGTCAAATGTCTCGGCACTTCTCGTCGGCGAGGGTGGAGCCTCGAGGCGCGAAGGGTTTCGGCTCAGGTCCCGTCGTCAGCTTTCGGCGACGGTCGTCCGCATATCGCAGACCCGAGAGGTCGCGAGCCCTGAGAGGGAGACGCTGGGGGGTCCCGGGGAGCTCCGAGGGACCCCTCCCCAGGAGCTCACTTAGGGCCATGGCGTACGGGGTCACAAGGTGGTTGGCTCTCGCCAGCCGCCAAGTCCGCCCTGGCCACGTCCCAGTGGCGGTTACTAAAATTCTCAAGGTCTCGGTAACGGTGCCGCTCCACCCGAGCCGTGCCTCAGACGAGGGTATCGGGGGTGACGAATTATCCCCGCTCCCCTCCCCCACCGGGGAGTTCCCGGCACGGCCCGTGCCGCTCCGTGCCGCAGCGCCGGGGCGGCCCAGGGACGCTTCGCCGCCCGACTCGCGACGCAAAGGCCCAGTCAAGGGGGATTCCTGGGATCCCAGGGCGGCCCGGGGAGGGGGGTGCGCCGCCACAGGGGGTCTCCTGGGGGGCGGCGGTAACGCCGGGGGTCCCCTTCTCTTGGCAGACGGCGACGGCGAGCGGCGTCCCAAGGAGGAGCCGGAGGAGGTGAAACCGGGGGCGGCTGAGCTGGAGAAGAGCCGGGGGGCTGCCCCGCGGGGCTCCCTCGGGCCCCGGCCCCGCGTCAGCCAGTGGACGGTGCGGCAGGCGCAGGGCTCCGTGGCCGAGCTCCGGCGCAGCCCGGCGGTGCCCGGGGGGCCGCGGGCCACCCCCGAGCCCCGGGGGCTCTGCCTGGAGAAGGGCCCAGCTCCGGTGGTGCCAGCGAGCAGCGCTGGGCAGAAACCCCCCTCCGCCTGCGGGGCGGGCAGCGCCGCGGCCCCTGGCACCGAGCCGGCGCGGCGTCCCCGCAGCCAAGCGGCCGAGCGTCCCTTCGCCTGCAGCGAGTGTGGGAAGAGCTTCCAGCACCGGGGGAACCTCATCACCCACCTGCGGGTGCACACGGGGGAGAAGCCCTTCGCCTGCACCGTCTGCGGCAAGAGCTTCAGCCAGAAGGGCGACCTGATGCGGCACCAGCGCATCCACACCGGCGAGAAGCCGTTCGAGTGCACCGTCTGCGGCAAGAGCTTCTGCTCCAAGCAGACCTTCATCCTGCACCAGCGCATCCACACCGGCGAGAAGCCCTTCTCCTGCAGCGAGTGCGGCAAGAGCTTCAACCGCAAGGCCAACTTCATCACCCACCAGAAGATCCACCGCGGCGAGCGCCCCTTCATCTGCGCCGAGTGCGGCAAGGGCTTCTGCGCCAAGAAGACCTTCATCCTCCATCAGAAGATCCACATTGGCGACCGGCCCTTCGGCTGCTCCGAGTGCGGCAAGAGCTTCAGCCGCAACGGCGACCTGACGCGGCACCAGCGCATCCACACCGGCGAGCGCCCCTTCGCCTGCGCCGACTGCGGCAAGTGCTTCAGCCACAACGGCGAGCTGATCAAGCACCAGCGCATCCACACCGGCGAGAAGCCCTTCACCTGCACCGAGTGCGGCAAGAGCTTCAACCGCAAGGGCACCCTCATCACCCACCAGCGCATCCACACCGGCGAGCGCCCCTTCGTCTGCCCCGAGTGCGGCAAGACCTTCAACCTGAAGACCACGCTGATGAAGCACAAGCGCATCCACACGGGCGAGCGTCCCTTCACCTGCCTGGAGTGCGGGAAGAGCTTCAAGTACAAGGGCAACCTCCGGACCCACCACCTCACCCACACGGTGGAGCGGGTCTACCCCTGCACCGAGTGCGGCAAGATCTTCAGCCACAAGAAGGAGCTGACGGTGCACCAGGGTGTCCACGCGGAGGAGAGGATCCTCTCCTGCTACCGGGAGGGAGAGTCCTTCAACCCCTTCCTCCCCATGCACCCGCTCCTCATGTCCTGCGCCCAGCTCCCCGTCCCGCTGGAAGCCTTGTCCAAGTACAAGTAGGGGGGCTGGCGGCAGCGGGGGGAGCCCGGTGCCCTGCCCGGGGCTCGTCCCCGTGGCCGGCGTGGCGAGAGGAGGAGCGATGCCGTCACTGGAGACTCAGACCGGCTGCGGGGCCGGGGGCCGGTGGTTTCCCCGGCTGTCGGGCGCCAAGGTGGAGCCCCGGGTCCCCGGGGAGGAGGCGCCGGCCGGGGATGTGCCGGCTTTCGGCAGCGCTGGAGGAGCCGCCCCGCTGGGGACACGCGGTCGGGCTGGGACTGGGAGCGAGCACCGTTCACATCCCCAGGTCCTGGGGGGCTTCGTCGTCCCCCACCCGTGAGACTCCTTTGCTGTTTAGAAACCTTTCAGAAGTGCGATGGGTAGATGTGAAGACTGGGGTCGCTTTGCCGCTCCCCGCCAGCACCGGGCTCTCCCCTCCCCGGGTTTTCTGTCCCCGATGCTGCGTCCAGCCTGGCTCGGGCACCTCCCTGCCATCCCCCGGGGCCGTGGCAGACACGGGCCCCCCGTCTTGTGCAAAGGGGCCCCGGCTCAGCTGCCAGCTGGGAAGGGGCAGTTCTGAAGCGGAGTCGTCGTTTCTCCTTGTCCCTGTCCCGCACGTAGACACCGGACTTGGAGAAGAGCGGGCGCGGCGCAGCCTTCCCTCCCGGGCACGGCCCTTTGCCGTGCGGGAGGGCTGACCCCAGCTCGGGGGCCGCTCAGCACCCCCCTTTCTCTCCCACAACTCCCATCACAGTTTACCGAGCCGTGGTTTTGGGATCCTTCCTTCCCCGGCGCCTGCTGCTCCGTCTGGTGCATCCCTGGGGCTGGCACCGCTCCGGCGACCCCTCGCCCTGTGCCCACCAAAGCCGGCAGAAGGCTTTTGCAGCCCAGGAAGAGCCCCGGCTCTCTTTAATCCTGGGAATTTCTGTGCCCATCCCTTCCTCTATGGCATCTCCGGCACGGGCCGGTTGGGAGCCTCAGTTTCCCCATCTGTCAAATGGGGGCAATGCCACTTGCCGTGGGTGGTGGGAGGGTTAACCCCTTCCCGACCGTGCAGAGCCCCGGGGACGGGCTGGGGGGCTGTTACCGCCGCTGGGGACCGGGATGGCTCAGATGACGCGCGAGAATCCCCCCAATGAGCCCCTCAGATGCAGCGGGCGAGGGCCGCGCGTATTTATGGCTCCTCTTTTCTTTTCTAATCTAGAAACTCATGAAAAGCGAAAACAAATACACGGGACCCCCTTTGTCTGGTACAATTTGCTGCTTGTTCTGCTCGCCCTGGAGCCGCGGGACCCCTCGTCCCTCCTTGCCGGGGGGTTTCTGCTGCCTCCGCCCCGTCCCGGCACCCCGCCGCCCGCCCGCGGCCGTGGGCCTTCTCGGGAGTCGGAGGGCGAGCGCCGGGCGGCCGAAAGGCCTTGCCCCCACCCCGGGTTCAGGGGCTGCGGATTGCAGGAGGGCGGGCGGCCCGGGACGGCTGGGGGCTGCCCGGGAGCTCGCCCGCTGCGGGGAGCGGGGGCCGCTGCGGAGCATCGCGCGCGCTTGAGGACGCGCGGCAGCCGCGGCTGGGAGCCGCCTCCGTCGGGCGCCTGCAGCGGCGTCGAGTGAGCAAAACGCGTCGTGTTCTCACCGTCGGAAACGCTGCCGGGCAGGACCGCGCGGGCGGCACGGGCTGGGGTCTTGCTGCGGGGAGCAAGGGTGCCGTTGTGCCGCCTGAGGGGGCTTGTGGGTGACCCGGACACCCACGAGCCGGTGTTTGCACACTGGTGTTCGGGCCGCCACTGCTGTCACCGGAGCCGCTACTGCTGTCACCGGAACGGCCACCACTGTCACCAGAGCTGCTACTGCTGTCACCGGAGCTGCACCGCAGTCACCGGAGAGCTGCCGCACCGTTCAGTTGCCCTCGCTGGGTGTTCAGTGCCACTTGGGGTGCCCGGGGGTGTCAGGGCTGCCCGGGGGGGGCCGGGGGGCACAGGCAGGTGCCCTGCACCCTCCTGGAGATGGGCCAGGGCATGGCCACCCTCTCCCGGGGCTCTGCCGGCTGCCGGGGCGGCAGGGCCAGCGCCGGGCCGAGGGGCTCAGCCTGGCCCCCTCCTCAGTGCCGGAGCACGGCGAGGCTGAGCCGGCGGCCGGTACGGGCTTGCACAGGAGAGCAAGCAGCTCCGGTGCGGATCGGTGTCTCGGGGGGCAGCGGCTCCGCTCCCCGGCAGACGTGGGACCCTCCCTGCCTTCGGGGCCCTTCCCCACAAGCTGCCAGGGAAGGGTCCCGCCACGCTGGGGGCCGGAGCCCGCCGACATCTCTGGCTTGGGTCAACGGCTCTGCCGGGAAAGCTGCCCTGGGGCACCGGGGCTCGGCTCTCCCGCACTGACCGAGACGCCAACGCTCAGCGGGAGCCAGGGTTGGCACTGCTGGCCACGCCACCGGCACCGTGCGGTCCCCGAGCGCCGTGCGGGATGCCGGGGGGTCCGGTGCACCGACCCGGCGTGCCCTTCGCTGGTCCCTCCTCGCTCATCTGCTGCCTGTTCCTGCACAATTATCCGTCGTGGTCCAACCCCGGCAATGAAGCAGCACCCGTGCCCCCCGATGGGGTGGGGGAGAATCGGAAGGGTAAAACTGAGAAAGAAACTGGTGGGTTGAGATAAAGACAGTTTAATAATTAAAAAGAAATAATAATATAAAATTGTAAGGGAAAGAGAAAAAAAGAATAACAGAGAGGGAAACCGAACCCAAGACAGACAGTGATGCAAGTGAAGACGATTGCTCAGCCCCAGCCCACCCCTGCCCGGCCCCCAGCAGCCGCCCCCCCGGCCCCCCAGTTTTATTGCGGAGCACGGTGTCCTGTGGCCCGGGACACCCCTGGGCTGGGCCGGCCCAGCTGTGCCCCCCGGCTCCCCGTGCCCCCCGCCACTCGCTGGCGAGGGCCCGAGGAACGGGATGGCCCGTGGTGCCGGGCAAGCACGGCGCAGCGACAGCGAACCCCAAATCCGAAGCGCGGCCCCATCCCCGCTGAGCTCTCTCCCAGCCAAACCCAGGACGTTCCCCCCCGCGGCGCTCACCGGCCTGAGGGGGGGCAGAGCGCGGCCCCCCCCCCGACCACCTTCCCCTGGCCAACACTGAGGGGCTGCCCCCACCCTCCAACGATGCCGCTCAGCCAGAGAGGAGGGGGGGAAGGGGGACAGGCAGTGCCCCCCACTCCTGCATGCAGCCCCTCAGTGCTGCCGCCCAGCCCGTGACAGGGCACCTGCATCCCTGGGGGTGGGGGCGTGGGGGGCACTGATATCCCTGCAGCTGGGGGGGGGGCACCCACATCCTCACACGTGGGGGTGTGGGGGACACCCACATCCCTACAGCTGGGGGGGGGGCACCTGCATCCCACAGCTGGGTGTGGGGGGCAGCCGCATCCTCACGGGTGGGGTCATTGGGGGGGCACCCGCATCCTCATGGGTGGGAGCATGGCAGTCACCTGCACCCCTGTCGGTAGGTGTATGGGGTGGCACCCGCATCTCCACAGTTGAAGGTATGGGGGGAGCACCCGCATCCCCGTAGGTGGGGGTGTGGGGGGGTCACACACATCCCCGCAGCTGGCCAGGGCAGGGGAGCACCCGCATCCCCATGGATGGGATGGATGGGCCATCAGGAGGGCACCCACATTCCTGCGGATGGGGGCATGGGGGCACCCGCATCCCCACGGGTGGGTGTATGGGGGGCGGGGCACCCGCATCCCCGCAGCTGAGGGCACGGGGGGGGACACCCGCATCCCCGCGGGTGGGCGTGGGCAGCCCCCCCCGCCCGGGCCCGGGCAGGACTACAGCTCCCGAGCTGCCCGGCGGGGCCGGCCCGGGCTGACGCACCGGCGGGGCCCGGCGCCGCCTTTGTCCGCGGCCCCGGAGCAGGTGGGGGGGCCCCGCGGCACGGGGATGGGCGCTGCCCCGGCCCGCCTCGCGCCCGCCCCGGCCCCCCCGCGCCCCCCCGGACACGCTGCCCCGCGCCCCCCCCCAGCTGCCCCCGTCGGGAACGGGCCCCGGGACCCCCCCGCGACCCCCCCGACCCCCCCCGGGACCCCCCGCGCACCTTCCCCCGGCACCGGGGCCGGCTTGGAGCTCCCCAAACCCCCATTTTCGTCGCTGTTTCTCGCCCCGGCCCCAAGCCGGCGGCTGCGGCGTCGCTGCGTGGGCCGGTGCCGTCCCCGGTGGGCGCCGGGCGGACGGGGACGCGGCCGCTGGCGGGTAAGTGAGCTCCTGCCCCCCAATTATTCCCCCAAACGCTGCCTCTGCTCGGCAGGGACCACCGGCCTCGCACGCGACACGCACCTCCCGCGGGATCCGGAGCATCCCACCTCCATCTTCCCGGATAAATACCGGCGCTCGCCTCCGTCTCCCCGCCGAGAGCCAGCGGCGCCGGGCCCCGGCCGCTCCGGCAAGGTGGGGGTCAGGCACAGCCGGCGCCCGCCCCGGCGCTACCGATGATCCCGTCCCGCGCTTGCTGAGGCCGTGCAGGGCTGCGGCCGCAGAGCCCCCACGCTCCCCGTCCGCCCCGGCCCCGGGGACGCCACGGCCTGGGGTTTCCGTGGTTGGTGCCGCGGTGCGGCGGCGGCAAAATGCCCGCGGGACCGGCCGGGCTGGGGGTCCGGTTGCTGCGGGGCCGGGCGGGAGAGAAGCGCTTTGAGACCCGGTGCGGCGCAGGGTGCTCCGCGGGCGGGAGCGCCAGGCCTCGGGCCGAGCCTCGTGCCCTGCCCCGGCGGCGGCTCCGGCTCACGGCGCGGGGGGGGGGACAGGGCGCAGTCCCCGCTGCTCCGGCGTGGGTCCCCAGCCTGGCACGACCAGGGACCTCCCGAGCGAGCCCCCGCGCCGCGGTGACCCGGCTGTGCCGCCCGCCGCCCCTCCGCCCTCGCCTTCCCTTGCACGGGGTGCTCGAGCTCCCCCGGTGCTGCCCTGGGGACGCCGGAGCCCCCGGTGCCGCCGGGGCCCTGCCCGGCCCGGCAGGATTTCGGCAGGGGCGTGCTGAGCCGGGCGCGTTCTTGCTGCAGATGTCGGTGACGTTCGAGGACGTGGCCGTCTACTTCTCCGCCGAGGAGTGGGCAGAGCTGGCGGGCTGGCAGCGGCGGCTCTACCGGGAGGTGATGCTGGAGAACTACCAGGCGGTCGCCTCGCTGGGTGAGGACTCTCCCCGGTGCCGCCGGGCTGGGGCCGAGCCGGATTTCACCTCCTTACCTGGGCTGGAGGCCTTGAAAGCGAAAATCCAGCCGTGGCCCTTGGTGCCCGAGCGCTGGCGTGGTTACGGCTGCGGGTTTTACCCTGCAATTCGGTAAAGAACTCGGCCCGGTCCGACCCTCCCCGGCGCAGCTCGGGGCCGTTCCCCGGCGAGGCGGGGTGGCGGGAGCGCGGCCAGAGGGGGCTGCAGGCGGGGGGGACTGGCCGGGGCAGGAGAGAGGAGCGGAGCCGGGGCGGGGGGGACGCTGCGGGCGGCGGGGGGGGCCGGTGCCGCCGTCCCGGCAGCGCGGGAGAGGGTGCCGCTCTCTGCCCCGGACAGGCCTGCCCGCCGCCAAGCCGGAGATCATCTGCAAGATGGAGCGAGAAGAGACGCCGTGCGTGCCAGACCCCCCCGGGGCGCGGCGGAGGCACCGGAGCCCTGTGCCAGGCGGGTACCGGGGGGCTGCGGGGAGGGGGGGGGTCCAGCAGCACTGTCCCCTCGGCCCCAGGTGCCCCGTGCACCAGCAGGGGCGGGGGGCTGGCGGGGTGCCCCCCTGCCCCACGGGGAGGGGTCCCACATGCCCGTCCCGACCCCGGCGGTGACCCCGGCCTCTCCTCCCCGGCAGCCGGCGGCCCCGGGACACGGAGGGGGCCCGGGGGGGTCCCCGCGGGGCTGCCGGCACCCGCCGCCCTGCTCCCGGGGACGCCCGCGCGGGGCGGGAGGCGGCGGGGGGGCTCGGCCCGTGGCCGGCCGGGCGGGAGCCGGGGGGGCCCGTCGGGACGCCCCCGCCTCCGCCCGGTCCCGGCCCCCCGGCCGCGGGAGAAGCCCCCCCCCACGTGCCCCGAGTGCGACAAGAGCTTCAAGAGCCAGACGGCGCTGGCCATCCACCAGCGGAGCCACACGGGCGAGCGGCCCTTCGGCTGCCCCCGCTGCGGCAAGGGCTTCCCCTCCAAGGGGGACCTCAAGCGCCACCAGAAGACCCACGCGGGGAAGCCGGACCCCCTCCGCCCCGGCGCCGGCCTCCCGGCCAAGCTGCTGCCGGCCCGGCCCTTCCGCGGCCCCCCGGCCCCCAGGAGAGCCCACGCCTGCGCCGAGTGCGGGAAGAGCTTCGGCAAGAGCCGGGACCTGCGGAAGCACCAGCAGACGCACACGGCGGCGCGGCCCTTCTGCTGCCCGCAGTGCGGCCGCCGCTTTCGGCTGAAGCAGATCCTGGCGTCGCACCAGAAGGTGCACGGCGGGGAGAAGCCCTTCGGCTGCGCCGACTGCGGCAAGCGCTTCGGTCAGAAGCATCACCTGCTGAGCCACCGGCGCGTGCACACCGGCGAGAAGCCCTTCGCCTGCGGCCACTGCGGCCACCGCTTCAGCCAGAAGCACCACCTGGTCAGCCACCAGCGCATCCACACCGGGGAGCGTCCCTTCGCCTGCGCCCGCTGCCCCAAGGCCTTCAGGGACAAGAAGACCCTCACCGTCCACCAGCGGGTCCACACCGGCGAGAAGCCCTACAAGTGCGGCCAGTGCGGCAAGACCTGCAGCCAGAAGCAGCACCTGAAGAGCCACCAGCGGGTGCACCGGGGCTCGCCGGCGGCGCCGGAGGGCGGCCGGCGGGAGGGGGGGGGTCCGTCCCCGGCAGGGGGGCAGGCGGAGGCCAAGCCCTTCCAGTGCGGCAGCTGCGAGAAGCGGTTTCGGGATGAGGGGATCATGCTGGCTCACCAGCGCACCCATGGCACCCCCAGCCTGCGGCCGCTGCCGCAGCCCAGCACCCCCCGAAACTGCCGCTGAGGGGCCCGTAGGGTGCCGGGGGCTGCGGCGGAGGGGGCTACGGGGGGGTCACCGAGAGCACCGGCCTCCGGCTCTGCCGCAGCAGCCACACGTGAGCCGGGAGCGAGTGGTGGCCACGGGCCCCTCCGCCACCGGCTCCGGCTGCTGCCCGAGAAGCAGGGGGACAGCTGGCATCGCGCCCGGCGGTCAGGGGGTGGTCATTGGGGTGGTCCTTGGCACCCCTTCCCCGCCGTGCCAGGCCCCGCGGTGCTGGCCGCTGCTGTGGCAGAGCCGTGGGCACAGGGCTGGCTGCCAGGGCGGGGGACGTACAATAAATATACCACGATGCCAGAACGGTTTACGGCACCGAGGGGAAGGTGCCGCTTTATTTTTCCACCCGGATAGGAAATAAAAAGCTTCTTGGTGCTGGTGACGAGCAGCGAGCTCTGTGGCAGCACGGCCTGTGCCACCGCTCGCCGGCGGCAGCGCCTGTGCCTGGGTCGGGGCCGGCGTCCCCGTGCTCGTCCCTAGAAACCCCCGACCCCGGCCCGTTCCTGGGAGAGGGCGAGCGGCTGGGATCTGCCCGGGGGCTCCGGCGGGCGGACGGGGCGAAGCCGCGTCCCGAGGGAGCCGGGGTGACGTGGGCTCATCTTGGCGAGAGGTGCCGCCCGCGCCGGGGCTGCCGGACCTGGCTGGAGCCGGCTGCTCTTCCCATCAGCTGCTTTTAAATTTTGTTTCCGTCGGCACAAATTCCCGTGTGCCCAAAGCCCCCCCTGCCCCCCAGGGCTTGGTGGCCGCGTCAAAGCCCGGCTCCTGGGTTTGGCTTCAGGCGAGCAAAGGCACCTCGGCGTTTCAGGGGTGCCCAGGGCATGGGGGGGCTGCAGGGCTGGGGGCGGGGGGGAGCTGGCCGGGGGCCCGTCCCCTGCCCGACACCGACCCCCTCCCCACTTGTCCCCGTGGCCCCGAGGCTTTCAGGGACACCGGCTCCTCCCGCGGGTCCCAGTTCCCCCAAACGTGGTCGGTGCGAGTGGCCTCGGGCGCGTCCCCACGTCACCCACTGCCCCCACACGAGCCCACCCCCCCACCCCACTCGCCACCGGCAGCACCCCCAGTGCCACAGCCCCAGAGCCCAGCCCCACGGCCCGGCCCTGCACCCACCCCCCTGGGAGCACAGGGGCTGCTCAGCCCCTGGAGTTTGGGTCCAAACCCTGGGGGTTCGTGGCTCCTGCTGGGCTCTGTCCGTCCGTCCGCCCTCTCCCCAGCCCAGCCGTGTCCCAGCGCAGCCCGTGGCATCGCTGTGCTCCATGGCACAGCAGGGTCCCGGCTCCCCGCGGGGCGGCCTCGTCCCCTCCGCTCCAGCCCCCCTCGCTCTCCGGCCCCCAGGAGTTACCGCCATCGATGCACGGCGATGCGGGGCCAGCGCGGTGCTGTCGTGGCTGGGCACGGCACGGCAGGGCACGGCAGGGCACGGTGGTCGTCCCTCAGCACGCGCCAGCTCTGCCCACCCCTCGGCAGCTGTTGGCCACGTGCTCAGGCAGCACCGGCACCCGCAGCGCCCACGGCACTGGCAGCACCCCGGCACCGGCAGCACCCAGCCGCGCCGGCAGCGGGGCCGTGGCGGGTGGCACAGCGTGTCCCTCCCGGCCATCGGACACCCCCGGGCCACCGACCCTTCTCCTTCTGAACAGCCAAACCCCCGTGCCCTGTGCCGCGCCGGCCTCCCTCTGCCCGGGCAGCGCCAGACGGTGAACGGGGCCGGCGCGTTGCCTGTCCCCGGGCTCGGCTCACCGCGGTGCTGCCGCCCGCTCGCCCACTGGCCCCAGAGAGCCCCGTTTGCACCCCGATCTCGCGCCAAACCCTCCTGCGACAGCAACGGCCTCCTGCAGCCCCTGCCTGCAGCGCAGGCAATGGGGCAGGCAGCGGGGCAGGCAATGGGGCAGGCAGCGGGGCAGGCAGGGGGGCAGGCAATGGGGCAGGCAGGGGGGCAGGCAGGGGGCAGGCAGGGGGGCAGGCAGCGGGGCAGGCAATGGGGCGAGGCAAGCGGAGACGGGCAGCGGGGGCAGGCAGGGGCAGGCAGAGGGCAAGGCAGGAGGGGCAGGCAATGGGGCAGGCCCGGGGGTGGGCAGCCCGGGGCAGGCAGGGGGGCCCAGGCGGGGGGCGAGCAGCAGGGCAGGCAGGGGGCAGGCAGGGGGCAGGCAGGGGCGGGCAATGGGGCGGGCAGCGGGCGGGCAGGGAAGGGGGCAGGCAGGGGGGCAGGCAGGGGGCGAGGCAGCGGGGGCAGGCGGGGGGCAGGCAGGGGGTCCCTCCCGGGTGTCCCCTCCGTCCCCGATACCTCCCGTCCCCCAGTCCCTCCTGGTCCCCGAGCTCCCCAGGCCCCCCTCCCAAGACCTTCCCCCACCTCCCAGTCCCTCCCTGGTCCCTCCCAGTTCAAGCCCTCCCTGGTCCCCCTTGAGCCCCCCGAGCCCTTCACGGTCCCTCCTGGTGTCCCCCTCCGTCCCCCTGATACCTCCCCGTGCCCCCAGTCCCTCCTGGTCCCCCCTGAGCTCCCCCAGGTCCCCCCTAAGCCCTTCCCCACCCCTCCCAGTCCCTTCCCGTCCCCCCCAGTCCGCCCCCGATCCCTCCCCAGCTCCCCCAGTCCCTCCTGGTCCCCCCGGTCCCCCCGGTGCAGAGGCGGGGGCTGTTCCCGCAGGTTTATTGCAGCCGCAGCACCAGCGCATCCCGGGGTGCTGCCGGGGATGGGGGGGGAGCGCCCAGCCGGGGGGGTCCTCAGCGCCGGGAGAAATCCCCACCTGTGGGGGAGGGGGTGAGGGGGGCTGGGGATGCTGCGCCCACCCTGACCCCCCCCCCCGCTCGCCCTGGCTGCACCGGCAGCACCGCGGGCTCGGGATGCTGCACCCCGGGGGGCTGCGCCCACCCTGCCCCCCCGCTCACCCTGGCAGCTGCTGCACTGGCAGCTGCGGATGACGGGCAGCACCACGGGCTCGGCCGCGCCGCCGGGGCAGGGCAGGCGCAGGACGCGGACGGGGCTGCCGGGGTCCAGGCGGTAGCTGCAGCACTCGCAGAGGCTCTGCAGGTACGGCTCCTGCCGGGGGGACGCACGGTGCCGGGGGGGGGCGAAACTGGGGAGACCCCCCCCGCTCCGGCCCCCCCAGCCCCGCGGCAGAGCCCGGGCGAGCCCCCTGGCGCCGGCTGACCTCGGGGGTGACGGTGGTGCGGGAGCGGCAGCGGCCGGCGCAGTAGGCGACCTCGACGGCGGGCAGGGCGCAGGGCCCCTTGGCAATGGTGCGCAGCTCGGTGAAGCGCCGGCACGTGGAGGACGGCTCCTCTGCAAGGAGAGGGCACGGCGGTGCTGCCGCCCGCGCCGCCACGCCGCCTCCCCGCCGGAGGCGCATGGGGCCGGGCCGCGGGGCCCCCGTGGGCACCCAGCCCCGCCGTGGGGTCCCCGTGGGCACCCAACCCCGCCGTGGGGTCCCCGTGGGCGCCCAGCCCTGCCATGGGGATCCCGTGGGCACCCAGCCCCGCTGTGGGGTCCCCGTGGGCGCCCAGCCCCGCCGTGGGGACCCCATGGGCACCCAGCCCCGCCGTGGGGTCCCCGTGGGCACCCAGCCCCGCCGTGGGGACCCCGTGGGCACCCAGCCCCGCCGTGGGCCGCAGGGGCCTTACCCGGCCATTCCTCCCGGCAGACGGGGCAGCAGCCGCCCGGCTCCCGCACCTTCACCGTGCCCTGCCGGGACGGCGCCTCAGCCCTCGCCCACACGTGCCCCCTCCCCACACACCCCTGCCAGCATGTGCCCCCCCCCAAGCGTGACCCTCCCCACGTGTGCCCCCTCCCCACTCATGCCCCCTCCCCACACCCCCCTCCCCACACGTGCCCCCTCCTCACACGTGCCCCCTCCCAACGCGTGCCCCCTCCCCACGCATGCCCCCTCCCCACGCCCCCCTCCCCACGCGTGCCCCTCCCAACGCGCACCCCCTCCCCACACATGCCCCCTGACGTGTGCCCCCTCCCCACGAGCACCTCGGGGCAGGCGAGGGGGGGGCAGCCGGGGGTGCAGGCCACCCGCCCGTCGGCACAGCGGCACGTCTGGCACTGCTCCTGCCACTCGCTGCCAGCCTGGCCGGGGGGACAGGGCTCAGCCCGGCTGGGGGGTGCGGGGGGCACCCCCAGACACCGGGGCACCCCCAGACACCGGGGGCACCCCCCCAGGGCGAGGGGCCGCCGGCACCGCTCACCTGGTGGATGCGGCCCCGGTGCCAGCACTCGCAGAGGGCAGCCGGGACGCAGTGCCCGGTGCCGTTGCGGTAGCGGCCGGGCTGGCAGGCGCAGCCGGGGGCCGGGGGCCCGCTGCAGTTGCGCGGCGGCTCGCTGGAGACGTCCTGGCAGCTCCGCTCGCAGCCGGCCGGCGCGTCGGGGCCCTGCCAGCGCTCGCCCGCGGGACAGGCTGCGCGTGGCACCGGGCATGGCACCGTCACCGGCACGGTGCGGGACGCAGCCAAGCCCACCTGGGCACCTCGGCCCCAGACGGCGCTGGCACCCTGCGGGTGACGGCTCCGTCCCCTCCCTTGCCACCTCCCGGGGTCGAGGCACTCACGGCAGTCGGGGAGGCTGCAGGGGGTCCGGCGCGTGGGGGGCCCCCGGCACTCGGCCCCCTCGTAGCGGCGCGGCCGCAGCGGGTGCCGGCGGGAGAGCCGCTCGCCCGTCCCGCACGTCACCGAGCAGGGGGACCAGGGCGACCACGGGGACCACAGGCAGTCGACTGCGGGGGGCGAGACGTGGCGGCTGCGGCGCGGGGCCCACGGCGCGGGGCCGGGGGCGGGGGCGGGGGCGGGGGTCCCTCACCATCGCAGTCCTCCGGGGAGCAGTTGAAGGCGCCGCGGACGCAGACGCTGCGGGGAGAGGGGGGGATCGGCACCCACCCAGCCCCCCCGAGCCCCCAGGCCCCCGGCTCGGGGTGACCTGCCTGGGGTGACCCTCCCCGCGTGGGGGGACCCGCATGGGGCGAGCGGGGGCCGCGGCACCCACCAGCTGTGGCAGCGGTGCCGGAGGCGGGTGCCCGGTGCGTGCTCCTGCTGCTGCTGCTCCTGCGAGAGGTTGCGGGCGCCGGGCAGGGCGGGGGGCAGCCGGCAGCGGCACAACTCGGGGGGGACGCAGACCCCGTCCTGCAGCACCTGGGGGGCACCCAGCGCTGACCGGGGACCCCCCACCTCCTCGCCCCGCCCCCACCCTGTGCCCAAGCCCCTCCCGGCCCCCGGCCCCCACACCCCGGGGGGGTTCACTGGGGGAGGTGAGGAGTGGGGTGGCCAGTGGCAGCGGGGTTCCCGTGGTGGCAGTGGGGTCCCTGGGGTGGCAGCGGGGTCCCCAGGGTGGTGGGTGACAGCAAGGTCCCCATGGTGGCAGTGGGGTCCCTGGTGTGGCAGTGGGGTCCCCGGGGTGGCAGTGGGGTCCCATGGTGGCAGTGGGGTCCCCGGGGTGACAGCAAGGTCCACAGGGTAGCAGCAGGGTCCCTGGGGTGGCAGTGGGGACCCCAGGGTGGTGGGTGGCAGCAGGGTCCTCGGGGTGGCAGCAGGGTCCCTGGGGTGGCAGCGGGGTCCCCAGGGTGGTGGGTGGCAGCAGGGTCCTCGGGGTGGCAGCAGGGTCCCTGGGGTGGCAGCGGGGTCCCCAGGGTGGTGGGTGGCAGCAGGGTCCCCGGGGGCTGCGGGGAGGGCTCGGGGGGCCACAGCCGTACCTGGCCGGGCGGGCAGGCGCAGCCGGGCTGGCAGCTCTCCTGCAGGCACCGCGTCCCCGGGTGGAGGTGGGCGCAGGTGCGGGGGCAGGCGTTGGCGCAGCCCCCGTACACCTGCCCGCTCGGGCACTCTGCGGGGCGAGGAGGGGGTGGCTGCGGCACGAGACCCCGGCCGAGCACCCCCCGCCGGCCCGCAGCTCCCTGGCACCCCAAGGGCCCCCCCCCAAACCTGCTGGGCCCCCCTACCGGGCGAGCAGTTGCGGGCATTGCAGACGCGGTGCAGCAGCAGCAGCGGCAGGAGGGGGCACGGCTCCTCCCGGCCCCCCGGCCCCGGCAGCGGCTCCCGGCGCCGCTCGGAGCTGCCCCCGCCGCAGCTGGCGCTGCAGGGGCTCCACGGGGACCAGGGGCTCAGCCGGCAGCCGGCTGCGGGTGGGGCGCGGGCTCAGCGCTGTCCTGCCGTCCCCCGTCCCCCCGTCCCCCCGTCCCGCCGTCCTGCTGTTCCACTGTCCCACCATCCCACTGTCCTGCCAAGCCACCACCCCACCACCTCACCATCCCACCGTCCCACCGCCCCACCACCCCACCTGGCCTTTTGCACCAATTCCCCACCCTCAATTCCCACCTCAATTCCCAATCGGGTCTCTAAATTCTCATCCCACCAATTCCTCACCTTTCATCCTTAATCGGTCTCACCGGCCCCACCACCCTGCACTACAATCCCACGATCCCATCTCCCACTGTCCCACCTCACCCCAACGATCCCCCTTCACCATCCCACTGTCCTGCCAAGCCACCACCCCACCACCCCACGATCCCACCGTCCCACCGTCCCACCACCCCACCACCCCACGATCCCACCGTCCCACCGCCCCACCGTCCCACCACCCCACCACCCCACCACCCCACCGTCCCACCGTCCCACCGTCCCACCGTCCCACCACCCCACGATCCCACCGCCCCACCGTCCCCCCGTCCCCCCGTCCCCCCACCCCGCCGCCCGGCCCACCGTGTTGGCACTCACCGGGGCAGGGCTGTGGGTTGCACTCAGCCATCTCCTCGGCGCTGGCGGCACCGCAGGGCTCCCCGCCGCCGCTCTCCTGGCAGCTGCGGTGCCGGGTGGTGTTGCCGCCGCCGCAGCTGCGGGAGCAGGGCGCCCACGGGGACCAGCGCCCGTAGGAGGGACACGCCGCGGCCGGGCAGGCGAAGGTCCCGTTCCCGCAGGTGCTGTGCCGGGAGCGACGCCGGCATCAGCGCCAGGGGCTCTGCCAGGCGGCACAGCCGTGCCCGCCCCGCCGCCGCGTCCCCCCGCGGCACCCACCAGTTGTGGCACTCCAGCTCGGCCGCCTGCCCCGGCCGGAGCTCCCGGCTGCTGTTGGCGGCGGGCAGCCCGCAGCGGCACTCGGCGACGGCCACGCAGGCCCCGTCCTGCAGCAGCTGCCCCGGGGGGCACCGGCACCCTGCGGGGGCCGCGCCCAGGGGTGCGGTGGGTGGTCCCGAGCCCCCGGCGGGCGGGGGGGGCTCTGCCGCGAGGGTGCACGGCGCGGGGTGTGGGGGCACCCGGTGCGCCACGGTGCAGCCGGTGCCAGCGCCATGAGGCGGGGGGTGACACAGCTGCGATGGGGGGGTGTGGGGCAGGGGGCCGTGCTATGGGG
>JAJKFH010003803.1:0-45886 GCA_023333565.1 Puffinus mauretanicus | reverse complement strand
CCAGGATGTGGAGGTGCTACCTGTTCAGGGGGATGAGAAAGGCTCGAAGAGCCTACTGCCGCTATCCTCCCTCCCCAATGTTCTTTTTGACTGCAAGACAAACGTGGCCAAGGTGCTGCACAAACTGGGCATCCCTGTGCTCCAGCAGTCCCTGCTGCCTTTTAGGTTTGCCTACTGCTGCGTGAAGACAATGGCACTGCAGGACACGGAGCCCAGGGCTGTGGTGGCCCAGCTGGCAAACACCAGAGCTGATCTCCGCTGGACGGACTTAAACGAATGGGATGTGACTGTCCTGCTGCACTTTGTGCTGGGACAACTGGATTCACAGGCACTGAAACAGCTCAGGCTCCTGCCTCTCTTTCGGAAGTATGGTGGGGACTATGTACCTGTGGCACCTTACCGCCAGGTGCTGTTGCTCAGCAGCCAGTCCCCAGAACTGCCCTTGGGTGCCCAAGCCCTGCACAACCTGGAGAAGGGCATGTTGCTGCTCACAGCAGACAAGATCCACCAGCAGCTGGCCAAGGATTTGCGGTGGGAGCTCACAGATGGCCAGCAGCTCTTTATGACTCTGGTGCTGCCCCGGCTGTCCCAGCTCACAGTGCAAGAGCTTATGGAAACTGTGCGCTTTGCCCTGCGACGCATCTATGATGGCTGTAGTGAACTTAAGTTCAAGGAAGATGTTGTGGCAGCTTTTCAGACTGTGCCCTTTATACCCGATGCCCATGGTGTGCTGCGCCTGGCCTCCTACTTCTATGACAACACGCCCTCCTTCCGCACTCTGCGGCTCCAACACCACTTTGTGCCCGAGTCTTTCTTTAAGGACCTAGATTACAAGAGGGAAGCTGCTGAGGACTTCCTGCTTAAGGTAGGTGTCCGCACCAGCCTCTCTGTGGAGGATTTTGTGGCACTGGCCCTGGAGATAGAGCAGGAAGCCGCTCAGGCGAGGTGCCACACTGAAGACCTGCTGGCACGACAGCAGGAGATGCTCAACAAGCTTGGCACCCTGTTGGACAATCCCTTGTCAGAGGGTTTCCTGGGGAAAATTGCCTCAATCCATTTCCTGCCTCCACTGGACATCCCCCCAAACTTGATGAACCTCCACCCCCCTTTTGCAGCCTGCACTAAGCCCGTGGCCCTGAAGGGCAGCATTTACCACTGCCAAGAACATATGGCTGAGCTCCTGTGGACATCAGCCACCATCCTGCCGAAGTACTTTGCACTCAAGCAGGGCCTCCTGGAGGCCATGGGAGTCCTTGTAGAGATACCCACCGCCCTGGTGGTGGCCAACCTGGAGCAGGTGTGCAGAGTAGCCTGCCAGATGCCAGAGCAGGTGAACACACGGGCCAGCGTGCTCCAGAAGGTGTACGAATTCTTGCAGACCCGTCTGAAGGAGGTGGACACAGGGCGCCTCGCTGAGCTGCCTGTGGTGCTGGCCAAGTCAGGGGACATGGCCATGCCATGGCAAGTGGTGACATCACTCCCAGACGAGGCTGACTTTTACCCCTATCTCCTCACGCCTGACCCCCACGTGGCTGTCTATGGAGACCTCCTGCGACACCTTGGCGTGGTCCTGCTCCCCACACTGACTCACTACAGCCGTGTCCTGGCCCAAATCCACCAGGAGAGCCGTGACAGTGGGACCCTCAATACTAATCAGAAGAAGAAAGCCCTGCTGGCCACACGGCACTTCTTCCAGCTGCTGCAGGAGGCACTGGAGCCCCCTGATTTCTCCACTGTGGCTGAGCTGTACTTGCTGAGCACTGCTGACTGCCTAGAGTCATCCCACAGCCTGTACTTCAATGACTGCGTGTCCTCAAGTGCCTCTAAGGCCTTGGGGAAGACCTTTGTGTTTATGGCTGAACTGCCGGGGATCGGGTGTAATGCCTGGTGGCTGCTGCAAATGCTACCACAGCGCCTGCGGCCACGGGCACTCTCAGAGGTGACAGAGCAGCAGCTGGTGGAGGGCAGTCTGCGGCCGTGTCGCTACGGTTCTCACTGCCCTGGGCAGAGGCGTCTGCAGACCCTTCTGGTATCACCATGGTTTAGGATGGGGCTGGAGGCCCTGCTCCGGTGGCAGAGCCACAGAGCTATGATGAGAATGGAGGAGATTGGTGGCTTTGCAGTGGAGCAGCTGAAAGTGCAGTGCTGCGAGGACATCTGCACTGTGCTGGTCCACTCTGGTGCGAAGGTGGAGAGCAGCTCCCAGTCACGGGTCATCCATGTGTGCCTCGCTGGTGGTGCCCAGCGGCTCTTCTACATCCGGCATGCAGATACGGTGCTGGACCGGCACCAGCTGAGGGTCCTGGAGACGCTAGCACAGGAGATCAATGTCATCCTGGGTGGACAGCTGGAGGCACCCGCCTTGTCAGTGCTGCGTGAAATGCTAGTCTGCCAGGAGCCACGGCACGTGGCCTTTGTTCTGGAGGAGAATGATGTGGCACTGGTGGGTGCTGCACCAGAGACAGAGGAGGTCATGGCACCAGAGCGGGAGCCAGAGCTGGAGAAGAGGCTGCAGGAGGAGGCTGTGGCAGAGGGGAAGCCATGGAAGGATTGGTACAGCCTGATGCCAGAGGTGAATGGCAATGTGGATCACAGCCTGGCAGCCTCGTGGCAGCTGTGTGCTGTCAAGCGTCCAAAGGTGTTGCAGGACCTCTACCTCCAGCACAACCCTGCAAGCGTTGCCCAGCACCACTGCTGGGGACAGGAAGGCCATGGCTCCTCGTTGTGCAATGAGGAGGCCACGGCCGTGACTCCATCCATTCCAGAGGCCCAGCGGTGGCTGCAGCAGGCCAAGAGTGACCTGCAAGCAGTCCACAATGACATCAGGCGCTGCTGCCCCAACTGGGTCCTCTTCAAGGTGCACCAGGCCCTGGAGAAGGCGCTGGTGGCTGCCGTACTTTGCCATGGTGAGGCCTTTGAGGCTCCAATGGGGCTGGTGGGGCTGGCACAATGGCTGGAGGTGGTGGAGCCAAAACTGAGGGGCCTGGCAGAGGAGGTGGAGTGCTTGCATGGCTGTGGCTTTGATGGCGAGGCCACACAGCACCCAAGTTACCACCCCTTCCCCATCACCCCCAACGAGGCCTTCGACAGTGTGGATGAGGAGGAGGTACTGAAGCGGGTGCAAGGAGTGCTGGGGAGGCTGGAAGACCACGTGGGCAGAATGTGAGGATGTCCCCACAGAGGGGGCACTGGCAGCTGGGCCACAGGACCACCAGGAACCCACCAGAGACCCACCATGGACCTGTCATGGATGCTCCATGGACTTGCCACAGACCTGCCACAGGCAATTCCAGACTGTAGGAGGGGTTTGGGGGCAGACAGAGGGCCTAGGCCACTGAAAGTCATGTGCTGTTGGCATGCCTTGAGAGCGGGGGAAATAAAGTACAATAATAAATGTTACAGTGCTGGTAGACCTTTCACTAACAGTGTGGTCAGGGAACATGGAGAGGTCATGGGCGACTGGGGGTGTGAGGAAGATGAAGGTGGCGATGAAGGGGTTTAGAGGACTGTGGTGGTTGACCTTGGCTAGCCACCAGGTGCCCACCAAGCTGCTCTATCACTCCCCCTCTTCGACAGGACAGGGAGAAAATCTGATGAAAATCTCATGGGTCATGATAAGGACAGGGAGATCACTCACCAATTACTATCATAGGCAAAACAGACTTGACTTGGGGAAATTAATTTAATTTATTGCCAATTAAACAGAGTAGGATAATGAGAAATAAGAACAAACCTAAAAACACTCTCCCCCCACCCCCCCTTCTTTCTGGGCTCAACTTCACTCCCGACTCTTCTACTTCCTCCCCGAGTGGCGCAGGGGGATGGGGAATGTGGGTTGGGGTCAGCTCCTTCCTCTTCACGCTGTTCCCCTGCTCCAGCGTGGGCTCCCTCCCATGGGAGACATCCTGCACTAACTTCTCCAACGTGGGTCCTTCCCACGGGCTGCAGTTCTTCAAGAACTGCTCCGGCACGGGTCCTTTACACGGGGTGCAGTCATTCCGGAACAGACTGCTCCAGCGTGGGTCCCCCTTGGGGCCGCAGGTCCTGCCAGAATACCTGCTTCTGCATGGACTCCTCGCCACAGGCCTCAGCCCCTGCCAGGAGCCTGCTCTGGTGTGGACTCTTCAGGGGCTGCAGCTCCCTTCAGGGCATCTCCACCTGCTGTGGTGTGGGGTCCTCCACAGGCTGCAGGATGGATATCTGTTCCACTGCGGTCCTCCATGGGCTACAGGGCAACAACCTGCGTCACCATGGTCTTCACCATGCACTACAGGGGAATCTCTGCTCCGGCGCCTGGAGCACCTCCTCCCCCTCCTTCTTCACTGACCTTGGTGTCTGCAGAGTTGTTCCTCTCACATATTCTCACTCCTCCCTCCCAGCTGCTGTTGCGCAGCAGTTTTTACCCCTTCCCAAAGAAGCCACACCTGCAGCCCTGCCGCTACCACAACATTGCCACATAAACCCAATACAAGGATGATGAGGTGGTGTCAAAGGGAGCATGGGGGACTCAAGAGGGCATGAAGTAGCAGGCAACAGCCGATCTGCAGAGGGTCTAGGTGATTAGAAATTATAAGTTAAGTTGTATTATAAATTCAGTATTACTCTACTTATAAAATGTACTACACTGATTCTGCTTGTAGAAATCCTGTGCCATTCTAATCATAAATTCTTTGCTAGACTACTCATAATATCCTCTTAAGAAAATAAAGCTTAAATTGTAACTATGATTTAGTGCCATCATCATTCTGCCAAGGATCCCTAAAAGAACCTGTCTGTCCCCTTAGAGTCGGGTGATGTGGAAGGATTTTTATTAAATAATAGATATTCTATGAACATTCCAAGCACTGAAGATTTGTTGGTAATAGTATAAGGCAAGCTAAAGAGCAATTGTAGTTTCCGAGTCCCTGAAGTGATAGTAGAATAGGGAAAACAGGCTGAGGAATGTAATTATCAGCAGATTATATAACGGAATGCAGGTGCAGGAAGCGTTCGCGTGGACACCTGCTCTTGACCAATCCGTGTATATTGGGATTCGTATGCTTGCTGACGCTAACCAATAGAGGATTTGTAAGTGTGCATGTTAATGTACCTGGCTTATAAAAGTAGTGTAATATTTTGAAATAAACGGGGAATGATCATACTCATATTGAGATTCATCATTACTCCGGGAACGCACTCCCACTCCGACCCATGGTCTCTCCGACAACTGGTAGCAGAGGATGCGGAAACATGCTGGGCTCGTAGCCCAGGGGTCTGGTAGCAGAGACTACAATTCTTCGAGACTGCGGTAAGCGCAGCGAGAGAAGGGGAGTGGGAAACAAGCGACTGGGAGTTGTACTATTCTAGTGTCCAAAGGATAGAATGGATAACGGTGCAGTCTGGCCATCTGCCTCCCAGAGGGTGAGCTGCTATCATGGAACGTGAGGCAGCTGCTACGTTGCTCGCTGGTTTACTCTCTAAGAGAGGGATCGAGACAACGGTGAAACAGCTTATTAAGCTAATTGAGTTAGGACAATGTTTGGGACTTTTTAAGGACACTCACACGTTGTTTTCTGTGCCTGAATGGCGGGAGCTGGGTGAACTAATGTTGCAGAAGCTTATTGAACGTGATGAAAAATTGCAGAAGGAGATTGACTCTCAAAAATTGGAGAAGGAGATTGAGTCTGTGATAGACTTGTGGGGAGACGTACTAGACACTTTAAAAGCTATGAAAGCTGAACGGGAGGTGGCGTGTGCGGCTGTTCAGATGCTGGCTCCGGACCCCATACCGGAACAGTCTCAGAGCATGGGATCCAAGGCGGGACCGATTGCGCGATTGTTTGGGCTGCCTGCTGTGAAGGGCATGACGGGGTCCACCTGTAAGACTGTTGCCGAATTGCGCGATAGAGTTGAGCAGGATTTAAAGGCGCCCGACAGTCTATGTTCGCCATCTTCCCCGACAATATCACCTACGCCACCGCAGCCGGACGCTGCCGGGGCTGTAGCACAGCAGCAGTGTGAGGCAACAGCGGAAGAGCAACCGCGGGGCGTGAAGGGGGAGGAGTGGCCGGCTCCGCCCCCCCCGATTCAAGGCGGGGACACGTGCGCCCTCCTCCCACCGCCCCCCCTTGCCACGCCTCAGTGATTCCTGCGGCGCTGCCACAGCGCCATCTAGCGGAAGAGGGAAACATTCCACAGAAAGCATTAATCGGCTGTTAAAAGAGGTTGTGCAACAACTAAAGGAATTCACTACACAGACTCAGCAAAAAAGAGAACCTTGGTCAACCGCCGGTTCGAGAGACGACTTGTCACCCTGCTTCTCCGGACCTACCGCAGCTACCCGTCCCGGCCGATGGAGAGGAATTGTTCGAGATGCCATTTTGGAAGGACAGTGGGGGGTTGCATCCAACATTGGCCCCATGGCTTTTCCGGTGGTACAGGAAAACGGTCGAGGAAAATGGGAACCACATGATTGAAATATTCTACAACAAGCCAAAAATACTATATCGCAGTATGGTGTTAAATCGGAAGCCTCACGACAGATCGTTATTTGGATTTTTTCTGCTGATTTGATGTGTCCTTATGATTGTCAAAGTCTGATGAGGCTTCTGTTGACACCTACACAGTTTTTGTTATGGGGATCGTCATGGTCTCAGAGGGCAGTGAATGCTGCTGCCCAGCATCAACAACGAGGGGATCCATTATTTGGGATCACAGCTGAAATGCTCATTGGCGGGGGACGTTATGCGGATATAAATGTCCAACTAACCTTTCCTGTCAATATGTTACAGTTATCTTCTAAGCTTGCTTTAGATGCATTTCTTAGCTTACCAGGAGCGTCAGCTCCTTCTTTCAGTTCGGTGACGCAAGGTGCAACTGAGAAGTATAGCAACTTTATTGATAGGCTTTGGGATGCAGTAATGAACCATCCCGATTTGGGAGGGGACAATAAACAACAAATGTTTAGAATTTTGGCCTTTGATAACGCCAATAAAACTACCAAGGCCATTCTAGCCAGTCTGCCCAAAGGGGCAGGAGTGGAAGAAATGCTTTCTCGGGTGGAAAGAGCAGGGGTTCAAAAACAAAATGAGTTGATGGCAGCAGCGGTGCAAAGTGCTGTCCAAGAACTAGTACAACCATTGGCAGCTGTTGTTAGGCAAAAACACTCTCCAGGAATAGTCCAGCCCTTTAAAGGCATCTGCTTTCGTTGTGGGGAACAGGGGCATAGCAGGCAAAATTGTCGTGCTCCCGTATGGTGTGATAAGTGTCAAAAAAATACCCATGCTACTAAGGTCTGTTCGGGAAACTTCAAATTGAGCACGAGGACAGGCCGCGCGCAGACACAAATGCCCCCTCAAAACGACAGCAGCAATCAGGGTTTTTTACAAAAAACACTCGGCTGCCACCAAAGGAAGTTTGGGGGTCGACCTGGAAACAACAATAGATTTCACTTTAACCAATACAGAAGTGTGCAAAATCCCTAGCAATGCAGTAGGGCCTTTAGTAGCTGACAGTAATAGGATAGGTGGAATCCTTTTAGGTCGATCTTCTGCAGGAATAAAAGGATTGATTGTAATTCCTGGAGTCATTGATGCAGACTATACCGGTCGAATTTATATTATCGCCTATACAATAAGTCCTCCCCTCTTCATCCCAAAAGGCAGTCGGATAGCCCAGATATTAGCTTTTAAAAATCCTTTAAGTCAATCAAACCAAGATTGGGAAGAACGTGGGTGTAAAGGATTTGGTTCTACTGGGCCTGCTGTATGTTTCACTACAAAATTAGACCATCGCCCACTCGAAACTGTGACTTTGAGTCAGGAGAACCTTTCAATAAGAATAAATGCAATGTTGGACACTGGGGCCGACATAACTATTATACAAAAATTCGTCCTCAAAAAATAGCATTAAAAACTCCACTTAAAACATTGGCTGATGTGCAAACGGTCTTAGGCGACATCCAATGGGTTCGCAATTGCGCTGGCATTACCAATGCAGACATTAAACCACTAATTGAATTACTGCGTGGCACTCAGCCTGCAGCTGAAATTCATATAACGGACAAACATCACGTAGCTTTACAGCACATTATAAACAAACTTACTATAGCCTGGACCGCAAGAAGAATCCTTGAATTGCCATTTTCTTTGCTTATCTGTAACACCGAAGAATCACCTTTTGCCGTTATATGTCAATGGCAAAACAAGAAGGGGGAGATGAAGGGACAACAGGGAATGAACTCCGTGACTGCCATTGACAACAAGAATAATGATAACTTGCCAAATTCCTCCTTTTTTCAAATTTTGGAATGGGTTTTCTTACGGGTACAACCACGTTTCAGTATACAAACTCGTCCTGAAGCCGTAGGGGAATTAATCCGAAAAGGGAGAATGCGAATTATAGAGCTGACAGGACAGGAACCAGCAGACATTAGTATTCCTGTTAATGCTGTAGATTTAGAGTGGTGGATACGCCACATGCTGACCATTCAAGAATCTCTGTTAGGATTTAGCGGAAAGGTGCACTCTCAGCAACCTCAAGCGAAATTGTGGCAAATTCTAAAACGAAATCAGTGGCTAGAAAAACCTAAAGTGGTTGATAGCCCGATTCTCGAGGGGTTGACAGTATATACAGATGCGGGAAAACGTTCTAGACAAGCTGCATGCGTATGGTGGGAAGCAGATCAATGGTGCAAAAAGATTTTGCAAGGGCAAGCTGGAGATACCTTACAGACTTTAGAATTAATGGCGGTGGTATGGGCATTAGGGAACTGGCCTGATCATCCTTTGAATGTGGTGACTGATTCTCTATATGTAGCTGGGCTTATACCAAGAGTTCAAGACGCACTGATTAGGGAAACAAATAATCCTTAGCTAGGGAAACTGTTTATTCAATTAAGATCGACCATCTTTCAGCGAGCGGCTCCGTGTTGTGTTATTCATATCCGTAGCCATCAATGGGAGTTGGGTTTAGGACAAGGTAATCAGATAGCGGACAATCTTGTCAGTCCAGCGTGTCATGTACCACCTGTAGATAAATTTTTGCAAGCTAGGCAGGGTCACGAAATATTTCATCAAAACTCAAAGGGTTTAAGAAGGCAATATGGGTTATCAGAAAATGAAGCTCGCTCTATCATACAGGCCTGTCCCAAGTGTGGAAATCATGGACCTGGAATAGGGCTGGGCGTTAATCCAAAAGGTCTCAAGGCTTTAGAGCTCTGGCAGACTGATGTAACTCATATCGCTGAATTTGGGCAGCTCAAATATGTACATGTCACCATAGATACCTTCTCTAAAGTAATATGGGCCACGGCTTTATCGGGTGAGAAAGCTCATCATGTGTGTAAGCACCTCCTTGCTTGCTTCGCGGTGTTGGGTGTGCCAGAACAACTGAAAACAGACAATGGCCCTGCTTACACCAGTCAGCAGTTGAGAACTTTTCTGATGAGATGGGGGGTCAAGCATATTACAGGCATCCCAAACTCACCGACGGGGCAAAGCCTAGTAGAACGTACGCATCAGGTATTGAAGGACTATCTAGCAAAGCAAAAGGAGGGAGAAAAGGACCCGCAGATGAGACTGCATAAAGTCCTATTTACTCTAAATTATTTGTGTCTGATGGGAGACAGAGAAGAGCCATCGATTATAATACATCACCAAAACCTTAAGTTTAACTCTCATACAACGCTTCCGAAATTAAAAGTAATGTATCGAGACCCAATCACTGGCATGTGGCTGGGCCCAGTTTCGGTAATATTTAATGGGAGGGGATACATGTGTGTTTCCACAGATAAGGGACCAACATGGGTGCCTAGCCGAGCGGTGAAGTCTGCACTCTCACAAGAAGAGGAAGTCGTATCAAAGGAATTGTAACGACTGAGACTGTACGTTGTTATGAACTCTCCTTATGAAATAGAAAAAAGCAAAATCAGATGCAAAGACTGTCACCGATATCTTTGTATTAAAAGTGTTAAGTTTGTATAAAATCTATAAAAGAAAATAGGTTTAGCAAGTTAAGATTAATATTTGTCTGGCTAAGTGGTAAGATTGTGTTAAGTAAGTTAAGATTAATATTTGTAAGTTTGTATACAAAGATAGGTTAAGTAAGTTAAGATTAATATTTGTAAGTTTGTATAAAAGAAGATAGATTTAGTAAGTTAAGGTTAATATTTGTCTGGCTAAAAAAGAAATAGGTCTTTGTATTAGAAGTGTTAAGTTTGTCTTTATATTAGAAGTGTTAAATTAAGATTAATATTTGTAAGATTACACATTGTTGAAAAACTGTTGTTTTGAAGATGATTCTATTTAATTTTCTGAATGTTACCAAACTTTCTGTTTCTTTTTTGTGGAAAGTATTCAGGCTTGGATTGTTCAAAAACAAAAAGGGGAATTTGTGGAAGGATTTTTATTAAATAATAGATATTCTATGAACATTCCAAGCACTGAAGATTTGTTGGTAATAGTATAAGGCAAGCTAAAGAGCAATTGTAGTTTCCGAGTCCCTGAAGTGATAGTAGAATAGGGAAAACAGATTGAGGAATGTAATTATCAGCAGATTATATAACGGAATGCAGGTGCAGGAAGCGTTTGCGTGGACACCTGCTCTTGACCAATCCGTGTATATTGGGATTCGTATGCTTGCTGACGCTAACCAATAGAGGATTTGTAAGTGTGCATGTTAATGTACCCGGCTTATAAAAGTAGTGTAATATTTTGAAATAAACGGGGAATGATCATACTCATATTGAGATTCATCATTACTCCGGGAACGCACTCCCACTCCGACCCATGGTCTCTCCGACAGGGTGACACTTGTTGCCTTCTTTTGACTCTTCCTCCTGTTTCGTGCTGTTGCCTCCTCCTGTTGCCTGCTGTTTTCTCCTGTTGCCTCCTGTTTCCTCTTTCTTCTGTTGCTTCCTGGTGCCTCCTCCTCTTCTTGCATCTTGTTGCATCCTCTTGGAATGGACCTCTGAAGATCATTTGGTCCAACCTCCATGCTCCCGGAGGGCCACCTAGAGCCGGACTGTGTCCAGAGAGCTTTTGATTATCTCTAAGGATGGAGATCCCACCACTTCCGTGGGTAACCTGTACCAGTGCTTAGTCACCCTCGTAGTGAAAAATTGTTTCCTACGTTCAAAGGGTACCTCCTCTGCTTCAGTTTCTGCCCATTGCCTCTTTTCCTGTCACTGGGCATCACTGAAAAGAGGCTCCATCCTCTTTGCACCCTCCCTTTACAATTTATATACATTATTGAGATCCCCTCTGAGTCTTCTCTTCTCCAAGCTTAACTGTCTCAGCTCTCTCTCAGCCTTTCGTGATATGTCAGGTGCTCCAGTCCCTTCATCAACTTTGTGGCCCTTTGTTGGACTGTCTACAGTATGTCCATGCCCCTCTCATACTGGGGACCCCCAGAACTGGACACAGCACCAGTGCTGAGTAGAGGGGAAGGATCACCTCCCTTGACCTGCTAGCAATACTGCCTAATGCAGCATTCGCCTTTTTTGCAGCAAGGGCACATTGCTGGCTGATGGTCCAGCAGGACCCCAGGGCCCATTCTGCCAAACTGCTTTCCAGCCAGGTGGCCCTCAGCATACATTGGTGCATGAGGTTGTTCCTCCCCAGGTGCAGGAAATATCACTTGTCCTTGTTGTAACTTCAGGAGGTTACTTTCAGTCCATTTCTCCATCCTGACGAGGGCCTTCTAGATGACAGCCTGACCCTCTGGCATATCAGCCACTCCTTCCAGTGTGGTGTCCTCTGCAAACTTGCTGAGGGCACACTCCTTCTCATCATCCAAATCATTAATGAAAATGTTAAACAGGACTGGCCCTAGTATTGACCCCTGGGGCACTCCACTAGTTACTGGCCTCCAGCTAGACACTGTGCTGCTGATCACTTCCCTCTGGCCTGGCCATTCAGCCAATTTTCAGTCCACCCCATTGTCTTTTCAGCCTTCTGTACCTCAACAGATTATTTTGAAGTGCCAAAGGCCTTACTGAAGTCCAGGTAGACAATACCCACTGCTATCCCCTCATGTACCAGGCCAGTCATTTCATCATAGAATTTTATCAAGTTGGTCAAGCATGACTTCTCCTTGGTGAAGCCATGCTGATTTCTCTTGATGATTTTCTTATTGTTCATGTGCTTGGAAATGGTTTCCAGGATTAGCTGCTCCATCACCTTTCAAGGGACCAAGGTGAGGCTGACTGGCCTGTAGTTCCCTGGGTCCTCCTTCTTGCCCTTTTGAAAGGTGGGAGTGACCTTTCCAGTGTTTAGACACTTCTGGTCACCACGATCAATCAAATATTATTGAGAGTAGCCTCGCAATGACATCAGCCAATTCCCTCAGCACTCGTGGGTATGTCCCACCATGGCCCATGGACTTATGTATGTCTAGTTTGCTTAAGTATTCCTTGATCTGATCCTTTTCCACCAAGGGTATGTCTTGCTTGCTCCAGACTTCTCCCCTGGTCTCTGGGACCTGGGATTCCTGAAGGCTGGTTTTGGTAGTAAAGACTGAGGCAAAGAAGGCATTACGTACCTCAGCTTTTTCCATGTCCTGTGTAAGCAACCCCCCGCCCCGGTCTTGTTGAGCAATGGGCCCACATTTTTCCTTGTCTGCCTTTTGTCTCCCATGTGCTTATAGAAGCTCTTCTTGCTGCCTTTGACATCCCTGGCCAGATTCAATTCCATTTGGGCTTTAGCTTTCCGAATTTTGTCTCTGGATGTTCAGACAATGTTTCTGTATTCCTCGCAGGTTACCTGTCCTTGCTTCAACCCTCTTAACACTTCCTTTCTTGTGTTTCAGTTTTGCCAGCAGATCCTTTTTCATCCATGCAGGCCTCCTGGCATTTTTGCCTGACTTCGTAGTCATTGGGATGCAGCTCTCTTGATCAGCCAAGGCGATCTTTGAATACTGGCCAGCTTTCTTGGACCTCCCCTTCCCTCCAGGGCCTTATCCTATGACATTCTTTAAAGCAGATCTTTGAAGAGGCCAAAGCCTGCTTTCCTGAAGTCCAGGGTTGTGAGCTTGCTTTTCACTCTCCTCCCTGCCCTCAGGATTCTCAACTCCACCATCTTATGGTCACTGCAACCAAGGCTTCCTTTGACCTTCACATCCCCAACTAACCTCTCCTTGTTGGTGAAGATGAGATCCAGCAAGGCACCTCTCCTTTTTGACTCCTCTATCACTTGGAGGAGGACTTTATCATCAGTGCACTCCAGGAACCTCCTGGATTGCTTACATCCTGAGTTGTTTTCCCTCCATCAGATATTAGGGTGGTTGAAGTCCCCCATGAGGACCAGGGCCTGCAAACTTGAAACTGCTCCTACCTGTCTATGGAGGGCGTGATCCACTTCTTCTTCCCAGTCAGGTCAGACACCAATTATAATGTCAACTTTACCTGCTCTCTCTTTAATCCTAACCCATAAGCTCTCAGCTGGCTCCTCATCCATCCCCAGGGAGAGCTCCATGCACTCCAGCTGCTTCTCACATAAAGGGAAACTCCCTCTCCTCATCTTTCTAGTATGTCCTTCCTAAAGAGCCTATATCCCTCCATTGCAACACCCCAGTCATGGGAGCCCTCCGACCGTGTCTCCATTATCCTGCAAGTGCACACAGATCTCTGACTCCTCATGTTCATTCCCCATACTGTGTGCGTTAATGTACAGGCACTTTAGAGAGACACCCCAGCATGTTGAGTTCCTGGAGAAGGCGTTGGGGATTTCTCCACTGTGGTGCCTTGTAGGCACTTTCTTGTGCTGGAGTGACCCCCCTTAAGCCCCATTTGTAGATTTCATGATCCGATCACATCAACCCCTGCCCTTTGCTCAGCGATCCTGTATGTCACTCCCTCACAGGACTGCTGGTTGCTCTCTCCCTCCTCCACCATTCTCAGTTTAAAGCCCTCCTGATGAGGTCAGTGATCATATTGGCCAAAACAGCTTTGCCCTGCTTAGTGAGGTGGATCCCATCTCACCCCCGCAGATGCTGACCTTCAAATATGATCCCATGGTCACAGAACCCAAAACGCTGTAACCAACAACAGTTCTGCAGCCAATTACTGGCTTGTGCTATTAGTGCCCTCTCCCATCACCAGAAGGGCTGAGGAGAACACCACCTGCGCCCTTATGCCCTTGACTACTGCCCCCAGCAGTCAAGTTCTTTTTCTTGTCCTGCTCCTCCACTTGCTCCTCTTCCTCTTCCACCTCCAGCCTCTTCTTCATCCTTTCCATCCTCCTCTTGCCCATCCTTTTCCTGCTAATCCTCCTCCTTTTCCTGTTCCAGTTCCTGTTTCTGCTCATGTTCCCTGTCCTCCTGTTTTCCTCATTCTCCTCCTGTTCCTTCTCCTCCCTCTGCTGTTCCTCTTCCTTCTGTTCCTCCTCTTTGTCTTCATCTTCTTTCTCCTCTTGTTCCTCTGTTCCTCCTCCCGTTCCTCCTTTTCCTTGTGTTCCTCCTCCTCTTCTTTTTTCTCCTAGTCCTCTTGTTCCTCCTCTTGTTCATGTTCGTCCTCCTACTCCTTGCCTTCCTTGGCCCTATCCTCATTTTCCTCCTGCTTCTCCTATTCATCTTCCTGTTCCTCCTTTTCTTTCTTCTCCTTTTAATTCTTTTCCTCCTCCTCCTCCACGTTCTACTTTCCTCTTGTTCCTTTTCCTTGTATGTCTTCATCTTCCTCCTCGCTTCTTTTCCTGCTCTTGTTCTTCTTCCTCGTTACTCCTTCTCCTGTTCCTATTCCTCATCCTCCTCCTTCTCTTCCTCTTCCTGTTTCTCCTCCTCTTCAAACTCCATTTCTTGTTTTCCTCCTCCTTCTTCTTCTCCTGTTCATTCTTTTCCACCTCCTCCTCCTCTACCACCTCCTTCTCCTTTTTCTCCTCTTCTTTCTACTTTTCCTCCTCTTCCTCCTAATATTCCTGTTCCTCCATTCTCTTCCTTCTCCTCTTCCATTTCCTCTTCTGTTCAACCACCACTCCTCCTCTTCCTTCTCCTGCTCCTCCTACTCCTATTCCATGTTTTCCTCCTGTTCTACCTTCTACTTGTCCTCCTCCTCTTTCTCCTCCTCCTCTTTCTTTTCCTGTTCCTCCTGTTCATCCTCCTCACCCTCTTTCTGTTCCTGTCCTTCCATTCTCTGTTCCTCCTTCTCCTGTTCCTTCTTTTTTCTCATCCTTCTTCTCCTCCTGTTACTCCTTTTCATTTTCCTCCTCCTCCTCCAGTTCCCTTTCCTCCTCCTCTTCCTGTTTCCTTCTCCTCCTCTTTTTCCTCCTCCTCATCCTTTTTTCTGAAGCATCAGCTGTGAGCCAGCATCCTTGCACAGCCAGGAAATCCCTGTCTGTCCCCTGCCAAACCTACAGCTCCAGGCTAACTCTAGGCTTTTGTCCTAACTCTCAGACTGCTTGTCCTGACTCTCAAACCAATTTTTCTGCTATTGGCCAACGGCTGAGCACATGTGTGTGTCTTGGAGTTGTGCAAGTTAGCATGAGCAGGACTGAAGCGCAGCACTTCAAAAGCTGTCACCTCTAGGCCTTGGTATTAAGCATTCAGAGGAAAGAATACTGCTGCTTCTTCTTTCACCGAGTTATAGAAATTTGAATACGAAATCCAAAAAAAAAAGGCATGGTCCTGTGAACACCTTCAAATGAAGATGACTGTTCATGTGCGTGAGCATTATTTGTGTGGGTAAAAGTCTGCTGCCTTGCACATTTGCTTCCTAACCCCAATTCATTTGAGTGAAGAGGGTCAGAAAGGAAAGCTGTCTCATTTTTCATAACCCACAGTTTTTCTGTCCTGTTTTCTTTTCTTGCCAGTGCATCAGGAAGAGCATCTAAAGGCTAACTGGCTTGTGCTTGCCTCAGCTCTAGATGGGTCATTTGCTCCATGCACCCTGCACACTGCTTTTCCTGTAAGTGAGGGAAATGGGAAGAGGAATGCCACCACATAGGTTCTGGCTCTTAATAAAGAGCAGCCTGACATAATTTCTCCTGCTGTAGAAAGTACTTCAAGCCTATTGATGACATTCCCATCACACCCAATGGAGCTCATCATTGACGCTAAACCATGGCAAGGAAGTTCTGAAACCTCCCAAGGACGAGTCTCAGTGCTTCACCTCTCTCAGCTGTGGCAGTCAGATGGGATGAGGATGACGTTGGCTGCTGCGGCTGCTCTCAGTCACAGAGCGTGGAGAGTGGTGAGGGCAGGCAGGTGACCACACAAGCACTTTCAGCATAGGTACTTCTGTCTGATGCAGTTGAATATAAAGCTGGAATTAGAGACTCTAGGAAATGATTTCACTTGTGCTCCCAGCGCAAGGATGCCAGGTGGTGGCATCCTGGGATGGTCACATCCCAGCACTTTGTGCTGCTGCTTCTCTGCCCAGGGACAGCATTGCCCTCCTGGACATTGCGGGGGCTCATTCCCCTGACAGCAATTCCTCCTGTGTGAGGAGTGGAGACCCACCAGCACCTGCCGGGAAGATGCAGATGTCGGAGCATTGCTGACCCTTCCCAGGACTTGCTGCCTGCAAATTCACTTGAACCAGGAAAAGCCTTGTGCTTCCAGAGCTCCCAGACAAAGGGGAGGTTTCAGCTCCGTGTCTGCGTGTGTCTTGTTATGGGGGAGCTGCTGTGCCTGCCGGAAAGGTGCTGTGTTTTTCCAGACCACCAGGTGCTGTGTTTTTCTGCTTGTGTCACTTGGCCAGGGCAAATTAAGACCTAGACTTAGTTCCAGTGTTCAGCCGAAGTGGAGAGCATGCCAACAATCACAGTCTAATTACTTCAGAGATAGCAGAGTTTTCCCCAGGAACTTTTGCTCCATCGCAGATCAGCTGAGCCAGCGCATTCCCCAGGAGACGCAGGGAGAGCCGAGGGCGCGGGACAGCCTCCCCCTGAGCACATCCAGCAACAGGAGGGGCTCTCGCAGAGGTGGTATCCTCTCAGCTGCATAAAAAAAGCACTGGCCCTGGGGTCCCAGGGAAATGACAAGGCCTCACCAAGGAAGCCGCGTGGTCAGGACCATTTAACTGCCCCCTCTTCAGCAAGGGTATGAAGGGGGATTTAACTCAAGGGAACTTGTGTAGTTAAGGAAGAAGCAGTAAAACATCAGCATCCTGGATGAATCAGCAGTGGATAACCGCTGCTGCCCTTGCACTGGTGGGCCAACCCTGCTCCCATGTGTGTGCGCTTTTCAAGGTGACCAGTCCCTGCCCTCCTGCCCTGGCTGTGCTCTGTAGCTTTTGGCAGGGTTTTGGGGGAGTTTGGCCCGTGGTTTCTGCTCCTTAAAATATGTTCCCTTTCCAAGAGCTTTCCAGCCTGTCACTGCCAAAGGGACATGTCAATTCAGCAGCCGTCACCAGGCACCACACGGCTAGGTCCAGACTCTTGCTCACAGCAGTCTTAACACAACCAGCTTTCGCAGCTGCAATACTGTCATGAGTCCAGAGCTGTTGGCTGTTCCACGCAGCATGTCCTGACAGCAGTCCACGTTCGCAAAGGAACTCAGGAACATAAAACTATTGCCTTGTGTTTGCTACAAGAGGGAGAAAACTTAGCAGCCCCAGACTCCTCCAAGGAAGCTACCTGAGCAGTTTTGTGTATGCTGGAGGCAGGTCCATACCTGGTAGCTCCCTGGTTCTAGTAAGGTTGGAAAAGACCTTTAAGATCATCGAGTCCAACCGTCAATCCAACACACCATGCCCACTACACCATGTCCCTAAGTGCCTCATCTACATGTCTTTTAAATACCTCCAGGGATGGTGACTCCACCACTTCCCTGGGCAGCCTGTTCCAAGGCCTGACCACTCTTTCAGTAAAGAAATTTCTCCTAATGTCCAATGTCTCCTAATGAACAATTTGGTAATTGAGAACAAAAAAGGGGGTGATGTGGAGAAGAATTCTGGAATCGGGAGTTTCGGATAGGACTTTGGCAATGCTACAAAACCATAAACAAAAAAGGGGGAGATGTGGAGAAGAATTAAGAGGTGGCCTAATGAGTACCAGCTGATTCAAGAACAGAAACAGGTGAAGGGAATTGTGAGCAGACAGGTGATCCTTGCTGGAAGGAAGATATAAGAGAGACAAGGGAGAGAGGCGCACTGGAGAGAGCGATGGTAGGGCTGCCCTGTTATGATAAAGGCTGTAGCAAGTATGCCGCAACACTATCATTATTACCATTATTATTATTATTTTCCCTTTTCTGTTCTATTAAACTGTCTTTATCTCAACCTACAAGTTTTTCTCACTCTTACCCTTCCGATTCTCTCCCTGTCCCACCAGGGGTGGGGGGAGTGAGCGAGTGGCTGCGTGGGGTTTGGCTGCCTGCCAGGTTAAACCATGACAGTATGTTCAGGTTCCTCAGGTGGTTTTCTGATTTTCTCTTAAAATGGGAGGGACTTTGTTCCCCCAGACCCTGCCTTGAGGTTCAGGGAGTTGACAGAGGTGGGAATAGTGATTGCCAGTGAAAACTGAGGCAATAAAAATTCTACCTCAGCCTTCTCCTTGTTGGATGTCGCTATTCTTATTTATTGGGGAGTGGCAGGGGATACATCTTCTTTAATCTTCCGTTTCTGGCCAATGCACCTGTAGAAGCCCTTCTTATAATTCTTCTCATTCTTGCCAAATTCAGCTCCAACTGTGCCTTAGCTTCCCTGATCCCATCCCTACACATGTGGGCAGCGTCCCTGGTTCCACTGCCTGTGTTTTTCCTTCAAACACTTTAGTTTGACCAGGAGGTCTTCCCAAGTGCCCGTTACGCGTGATGGAGCCCTGCTTTTCTGGAGATGGCTGAACACCTGCCTGCCGATGGGAAGGAGTGCAGAATTCCTTGTTTTGCTTTGCTTGCACACACGGCTTTTGCTTTATCTATTAAACTGCCTTTATCTCAATCCACGAGTTTTCACACTTTTACCCTTCCAATTCTCTCCCCCACCCCAGCGGGGGGCAGTGAGCGAGCGGCTGGGTGGGGCTTGGTTGCCGGCTGGGGTTAAACCACGACACTGAGCCATGCCGGTCTCCTGCCTGTCTTGCCTGATTTCTTACAAATGGGAATCAAGAGCTTTCTGCGCTCTGAGAAAGAGGTCCTTAAAGAGTTGCCAGCTCTGTTCAGCTCCGTTTCTCTGAGGGCAGTGTCCCAGGGGGTCCCAGCCACTAAGTCCTTAAACAACTGAAAGGTTGCTCTCCTAAAATTCACGGTCCCTGACTCGACTCTTCACCTGGACCATATCCCTCAAGACTGTGAATTCCACCCAATCAGCAGTCAACAGAAAAGGCAAGCCTTTTTCTTTAAAATGGTATTTATTTATAATAACAATCTTATTTGTAATAAAAAAATTGTCACCATTATAATAATAATTATCTGCTTTTATAATAATAATTACTCACCGTTCATCAACCTTATCAATTTTTTTTTTCAATCTTTACTTATAATAAACGGAATATGAAACATGAATGCTGAAAAGTGCAGAAAATCCAGGAAAACTGTCAGCTTTCAAAACCTTCCTCATAGGAATGTTTTGATTTTTTACGTAAACAGAGACTGAAGGGGTCTTGATTTTATGTGGATTACTCTTCCAAATCCAGGTCAAAGATGTGCCAGCAAGAGGCTGGCAAGCACTGCAGAAACAGGAGGACCCCTCCAAGAAAACTGCAGCTGGGGCATTTGCTCAGCATTTCGCGGCTGATATTGTTGACTCAGTCTGGAACAATCTTTGTGAGAATGACTATCCCTCTGACCAAGTTAAGAGAGGTTTCTATTCCTCTTTTTATATGTGAACATAGCAATGTAGCATGCACAACAGCCATAAAACACAACTGACGGTGTTGTTCTTCTAATTTTATGTACTAAAGGAAAACCTAATTTACTTATTCCTTTACAGTTGTTGCTAGGCAGAGTGGTTTGGGTTTTTGGTTTTGTTTTTGTTTTTTTTTCAAAAAATGCCAGTTTGAAAACTAACATTTCTGGTGATCTGCAGTTTTCTTACTGGGTTTTTGGGGGGGTTGTTGTGTGGTGTTCTTTTTTTTTCCTGAGAAGAGCTGCTTTCGTATTCCTGTGAACTAAGTGGCTGGTCAGCACAAGTGGACCATGGAGGAGGAATCTGTATTGTAATAAATCTAATTTGGCTGGCTAGACGAAGAGATCGCAGTTTTGAAAGTCTTTCTGCATCTTTATTAAGGATTACCAGAGTAAGGCAGAAATGAATCAATATTATAAACTTGATGTTACTCCAGAACATTTGCTGAGGTTGAGGAGGCTCTGGCCCAGCTCCATAAAGATGGGGAAAGTCAGAAAATATTCATAGAATCATTAAAGTTGGAGAAGACCTCTAAGATCATCGAGTCCAACCATCAACCCAACACCACCATGCCCACTAAACCATGTCCCTTAGCACCACATCTACACATCTCTTAAATACCTCCAGGGATGGGGACTCAACCACTTCCCTGGGCAGCCTGTTCCAAGGCCTGACCACTCTTTCAGTAAAGAAATTTCTCCTAATGTTCAATCTAAACCTCCCTTGGTGCAACTTGAGGCCATTTCCTCTCGTCCTATCGCTGTTACTTGGGAGAAGAGACCAACCCCCACCTCGCTACAACCTCCTTTCAGGTAGTTGTAGGGCGCGATGAGGTCTCCTCTCAGCCTCCTCTTCTCCAGGCTAAACACCCCCAGTTCCTCAGCCGCTCCCCATCAGACTTGTGCTCCAGGCCCTTCACCAGCTTCGTTGTCCTTCTCTGGACACGCTCCAGCACCTCCATGTCCTTCTTGTGGTGAGGGGCCCAAAACTGAACACAGGATTCGAGGTGCGGCCTCACCAGTGCCGAGTACAGGGGCACGATCACCTCCATGCTCCTGCTGGCCACACTAGTTCTGATGCAGGCCAGGATGCCGTTGGCCTTCTTGGCCACCTGGGCACACTGCTGGCTCATGTTCAGCCGGCTGTCGACCAGCACCCCCAGGTCCTTTTCCTCTGGGCAGCTTTCCAGCCACTCTTCCCCAAGCCTGTAGCGTTGCCTGGGGTTGCTGTGGCCGAAGTGCAGGACCCGGCATTTGGTCTTATTGAATCTCATACATTTGGCCTCGGCCCATCGATCCAGCCTGTCCAGGTCCCTCTGCAGAGCCTTCCTGCCCTCCAGCAGATCAACACTCCCGCCCAGCTTGGTGTCATCTGCAAACGGACTGAGGGAGCACTCGATCCCCTCGTCCAGATCGTTGATAAAGATATTAAACAGGACCGGCCCCAGCACTGAGCCCTGGGGAACACCGCTCATGACCGGCCGCCAACTGGATTTAACTCCGTTCACCACAACTCTGTGCTCGGCCATCCAGCCAGTTTTTTACCCAGCGAAGAGTGGACCTGTCCAGGCCGTGAGCCGCCAGCTTCTCTAGGAGAATGCTGTGGGAGACAGTGTCAAAGCCTTACTGAAGTCCAGGTAGACCACATCCACAGCCTTTCCCTCATCCACTAGTGGGTCACCTGGTCATAGAAGGAGATCAAGTTGGTCAAGCAGGACCTGCCTTCCATGAACCCGTGCTGGCTGGGCCTGATCCCCTGGTTGTCCCGCACATGGCTCGTGAGCGCCCTCAAGACGAACCGCTCCATGATCTTCCCTGGCACCGAGGTCAGGCTGACCGGCCTGTAGTTCCCCAGATCCTTCTTCCGGCCCTTCTTGTAGATGGGCGTCACGTTGGCAAGCCTCCAGTCGTCCGGGACCTCCCCAGTTAACCAGGACTGCTGGTAAATGATGGAGAGTGGCTTGGCAAGCTCCTCCGCCAGCTCCCTCAGCACCCACGGGTGGATCCCATCCAGCCCCATAGACTTGTGAGCATCCAGGTGGTGTAGCAGGTCGTTAACTTCTTCCTCTTGGATTATGGGGGGTCTATCCTGCTCGCCGTCCCTGTCTTCCAGCTCAGGGGGCTGAGTACCCTGAGGATAACTGCTCTGACTATTAAAGACTGAGGCAAAGAAGGCGTTGAGTACCTCAGCCTTATCCTCATCCTCAGTGGCAACGTTCCCCCCCGCATCCAATAGAGGATGGAGATTCTCCTTGGCTCTCCTTTTGTCATTAATATACTTGTAAAAGCATTTTTGTTGTCTCTCACGACAGTGGCCAGGTTGAGTTCTAGCTGGGCTTTTGCCTTTCTAATTTCCACTCTGCACGACCTAACGAGATCCCTGTACTCTTCTTGAGTTGCCTGCCCCTTCTTCCACAAGTGATAAACTCTCCTTTTTTTCCTGAGTCCCAGCCAGAGCTCCCCGTTCAGCCAGGCCGGTCGCCTTCCCCGCCCGTTCTTCTTGCGGCACATGGGGACAGCCCGCTCCTGCGCCTTTGAGACTTCCTTCTTGAAGAACGTCCAGCCTTCCTGGACCCCTTTGCCCTTCAGGACTGTCTCCCAAGGGACCCTCTCAACCAGTGTCCTGAGCAGGCCAAAGTCCGCCCTCCGGAAGTCCATGGTAGCGGTTTTGCTGGCCCCGCTCCTTACTTCACCAAGTATCGAGAATTCCATCATTTCATGGTCGCTAAGCCAAGGGCCTCCCACCACCACATCTCCCACCAGTCCTTCTCTCTTTGTGAGCAGCAGGTCAAGCGAGGCACCTCCCCTGGTGGGCTCGCTTACCAGCTGCGTCAGGAAGTTCTCCTCCACACACTCCAGGAACCTCCTCGACTGTTTCCTCTCTGCCGTGTGGTATTTCCAGCAGACGTCCGGAAAGTTGAAGTCCCCCACGAGAACAAGGGCTAGCGACTGGGAGACTTCTGCCAGCCTCTGGTAGAATATTTCGTCTGCCTCCTCGTCCTGGCTAGGTGGTCTATAACAGACTCCCAGCAGGACATCTGCCTTGATGGCCTTCCCCCTCATCCTTACCCACGAGCACTCGACCTCGTCATCACTACCATTGAGCTCCAGACAGTCGAAGCACTGCCTAACATACAGGGCTACCCCACCGCCTCTCCTTCCTCGCCTGTCCCTTCTGAAGAGCTTATAGCCATCCATTGCAGCACTCCAATCGTGAGACTCATCCCACCATGTCTCCGTGATGGCGACTAAGTCATAGCTACCCCGCTGCACAAAGGCTTCCAGCTCCTCCTGTTTGCCGCCCATGCTGCGTGCACTGGTGTAGATGCACTTGAGCTGGGCTGCCAATTTCTCCCCCGACATTGGCGTGCGGTCCCTAGGCTCTTCTCTAGTGAGCCTGGTTTTATCCCCTTCCCTCTTCGAACCTCGTTTAAAGCCCTCTCGATGAGCCCCGCCAACTCATACGCGAGAATCCTTTTCCCCCTGTGAGACAGCTGAACTCCGTCTGTCCCCAGCAGGCCCGGTGCCGTGTAAACCTCCCCAGAGGTGGACTTGCTGGCCGCGCTGCTTTTCATGCAGCCCGGGATACGGTTGGTCTTCTGGGCTGCGAGCACACATTGCCGGCTCATGTCCAGCTTTTTGTCCACCAAGTCCTTCTTGGCAGGGCTGCTCTCCATCCCTTCATCCCCCAGCCTGTGTTGATACGGGGGGTTGCCCCAACCCAGGTGCAGCACCTTGCACTTGGCCTGTTGCACCTCATGAGGTTCACACCAGCCCACTTCTCGAGCTTGTCCAGGTCCCTCTGGATGGCATCCCGTCCCTCAGGCATGTCAACTGCACCACTCAGCTTGGTGTCATCTGCAAACTTGCTGAGGGTGCACTTGATCCCACTATGTCATTGATGAAGATATTAAACAGTATCAGTACAGACCCCTGCAGGACACCACTTGTCACTGATCTCCATCTGGACATTGAGCTGTTGACCACTACCCTCTGGATGCGTCCGTCCAACCTATTCCTCATCCACCTGACAGTCCACCCATCAAATCTGTATCTCTCCAGTTTAGAGAGAAGGATGTTGCGGGGGACCGTGTCAAAGGCCTTACAGAGGTCCAGACAGGTCATATCTGTAGCTCTTCCCATGTCCGCTGATGGAGTCACTCCATCATAGAAGGCCACTAGGTTGGTCAGGCAGGGCTTGCCCTTGGTGAAGCCATGCTGGCTGTCTTGAATCACTTCCCTGTCCTCCATGTGCCTTACCATAGCTTCCAGGAGGATCTGTTCCATGATCTTCCCACGCACAGAGGTGAGACTGCCTGGCCTGTAGTTCCCCGGGTCTTCCTTTTTTCTCTTTTTAAAAATGGGGGTTATGTTTCCCCTTTTCCAGTCAGTGGGAGCTTCACCGGACCGCCACGACTTCTCAAATATGATGGATAGTGGCTTAGCAACTTCATCTGCCAGTTCCCTCAGGACCCGTGGATGGATCTCATCAGATCCCATGGACTTGTGCACCTTCAGGTTCCTTAGATGGTCTCGAACCTGATCTTCTCCTACAGTGGGCGGCTCTTCATTCTCCCAATCCCTGCCTTTGCCTTCTGCGGCTTGGGTGGTGAGGCTTGAGCACTTGCTGGTGAAGACTGAAGCAAAAAAGTCATTGAGTACCTCAGCCTTCTCCATATCCCGGGTAACCAGGTCTCCCGTTTCCTTCCAGAGAGGGCCCACATTTTCCCTAGTCTTCCTTTTATCCCCCACGTACCTATAGAAGCTTTTCTTGTTGCCCTTGATGTCCCTGGCCAGATTTCATTCTATCAGGGCTTTAGCTTTCCTAACCTGATCCCTGGCTGCTCAGACAATTTCTCTGAGTTCCTCCCAGGCTACCTGTTCTTGCTCCCACCCTCTGTAGGTTTCCTTTTTTGTCTGAGTTTGTCCAGGAGCTCCTTGTTCATCCATGCAGGCCTCCTGGTGTTTTTGTCTGACTTCCTCTTTGTTGGGATGCATCGCTCCTGAGTTTGGAGGAGGTGATCCTTGAATATTAACCAGCTTTCTTGGGCCCCTCTACCCTCCAAGGCTTTATCCCGTGCCACTCTACCAAGCAGATCCCTGAAGAGGCCAAAGTCTGCTCTCCTGAAGTTCAGGGTAGTGAGCTTGCTGTGCACTCTCCTCGCTGTCCTAAGGATCTTGAGCTCCATCATTTCATGGTCACTGCAGCCAAGGCTGCCCTTGAGCTTCACACCAGCCCCTCCTTGTTGGTGAGAACAAGGTCCAGCATAGCACCTCTCCTCGTTGGCTGACATTCCCACATTCTCACATTCCATTGGCTCATATTGTCCCACCTGGACACATGTCCTGGTCCTACCTCACCCCAGAAACCCCTATAGATGGCCATAGGACCAGCTCTGTGCCCAACTGATGCGAGAGACTGAACCGTAGAACATTTGTCTCAAAGATTGCTTATCTAAGCAAAGAATCCTCTGAATACGTGTGAAAGACTGAGCTGTAGAACACTTATCTCAAAGATTGCTCTGAATACGATCAGAAGTGGCTTGCAAGGCCATGGAGACCTCCGGTTTGCAGGGGCTGCGCTGTGTGCAAGACTCGGTTGAGCACAGGAATGTAGCAACGTGCTGTTGCCATGGAAACTGCAGCCCTTGAACAGGAATAAAAGGAACTCACAAGACGACCCAGGTGTCGTCACCCACTGCCGACCCCGGGGCGATCCACCACTGCCGACCCCGCCGCGACCACCCACCGCCGAAACACCGAAAGACTTGGACCCCCGGGACGCCGCGGATCCACGGTGGTGACTATTCTTGCAACTCTGTCCCGAATGCTTGCTTGATTTCTCTCTTTGTTCTGATCTATCCTATCGCTACTAATTTTTACTTTTGATAATAAAAAGTTGTTTAGGATGTGCGGCATTTGACCTCGTTTGTGTCTTAATCTCACTCTTGGGATCACATCGAAACCTCTCCCGACATTGGATCGGGACATTAAAATTGGCATTACGGACAGGATCCCTTGAGACGAGAGTGCCGTACTTTTTTTTATGTGAGACCTCTCAGGAAAGTAAGGGGTGCGGGACTGAAACTTAGGTGCTGCCTTCCTGAGACGACCGCTTCCCCGCTTTATACAAGATGAGTGATACTAAAACTGTCCCTTCGGGGAGAGAAGTTTTGTTTGAGTTTTTGGAAAAACATAATGCACGACCCTCTGTGCCCGGGGTAGACTGGGCTCAGGGAAATTGGTGTAATTTACAGAGTGTGGTTGATCGAACGAGTGCTTTGCAAAAGGATGCGAGAGTGAGATCTGGAAGAGGAAAAGCGATTGTTTGTGCTGTTCTCGGTGCCAGTTTAGCCGCTGCTGTAGAGGCGAGGGAGCGCTGTCGCGTTGAGGAATCTCAAATTGTTGAATCCCTCCAAAACCTTGTTCGGTCCCTTCAGGGGCAAGTGGCAGCATTAAAAGAACAGCTTGAAGGAGAGAGAGACCAGGTGAAACATCTGCAGACTGCTCTTAAGGAGCAACTCCTTGTGGGCACTGCCCACAAGGAAATATCCCCAAGATCAGAAACTGGTTATCCTTTTAACGACTTGCAGGCAGCAAGAGAAAAAGTGGAGAAATTAGAACCGCTCTCGCTGCGACCCTTGGTTAAGACCGAGTATATTTACGATGATGATCAGGATCTCATCAATCTTTCCACAGCCTTCAATCCACGGCCGTGTTCCCATGTCCCCGCCACCCCACAACAATCCCATCCTACAGACATGTCCCAAAGTCACCCCCTACCCCATAGCTATGTCCTACATGTACCCATCACCCCATATACACGCTCCACATCCTCCCTACCCCATTTCCATGTCATGTATCCATGTCCTCCCCACTCCGCTGCCATGTCCTCACCATATAGCCACATCTCCCTGACCCATAGCAATTCCACCCCACAGCTATGTCTTCATGTCCCCACATGCCATAGTGATGGGCCACTGCTCACAGCAATCCCACCCCATAGCTATGTCTCATGTAACTGCATCACCCCATAGCTGTATCCCATGTCTCCCACCCCATTACCATGGCCTCATGGCCACCTGCCCCATAGCCATATCCCCATGGCCCTTGCTCCACTGCCGTACCCCAATGGACCCCATCCCACTGCCATGGTCTTGCGGGCCCTGACCCATAGCCATATCCCTATGGCCCCTGCCCCATAGCCACAGCCCCAAGGCCTTTTCCCCATGGATCCATGGCTCCACGGCCCCAGCCCCATGACCATGGTCCCATCGTACTCTGCCCCATAGCCATATTCCCATGTATCTCTGACCCATTGCCATACCCCAGTGGCCCCATCCCTCTCACCATATCCCCATGGCCCCCTGCCCCATTGCCACGGTCCCCAACCCATAGCCATACCCACACGCTGCCCCCATACCATAGCCACACTCCTGTCGCCCAATGTCACCCACCCCATAGCCACATCCCCATCGCTATGGCCTGATGGTCCTTGCCCCATAGCCATATCCCCACGTCCCTGCCCATGGGGGGCCCCAGGCCCCCCCGCGAGCCACCGCTGTGTCCTCCTGGCCCCGTGTCTCCCCGCCCCCTCCCCCGCTGCAATTTTTGAGTTAAAAAAGAGCTGAGAAGCGTGTGCGGCGGGGAAACGAAACTGCTGGGGCAGGGGGGCGGGGCCACCGAGCTGCGGGGACCCGCGCGTCCGGCACCGGGCAGCTCATCGGCGGGGACCCGGGCGTCCGGCAGCGGCACCGAGCAGCTCATCGGCGGGGACCCGGGCGTCCGGCAGCGGCACCGGGCAGCTCATCGGCGGGGACCCGGGCGTCCGGCAGCGGCACCGGGCAGCTCATCGGCGGGGACCCGGGCGTCCGGCAGCGGCACCGGGCAGCTCATCGGCGGGGACCCGGGCGTCCGGCACCGGGCAGCTCATCGGCGGGGACCCGGGCGTCCGGCAGCGGCACCGGGCAGCTCCTCGGCGGGGACCCGGGCGTCCGGCACCGGGCAGCTCATCGGCGGGGACCCGGGCGTCCGGCAGCGGCACCGGGCAGCTCATCGGTGGGGACCCGGGCGTCCGGCAGCGGCACCGGGCAGCTCATCGGCGGGGACCCGGGCGTCCGGCAGCGGCACCGGGCAGCTCATCGGCGGGGACCCGCGTCCGGCACCGGGCAGCTCAGCGGCGGGGACCCGGGCGTCCGGCAGCGGCACCGGGCAGCTCATCGGCGGGGACCCGGGCGTCCGGCACCGGGCAGCTCATCGGCGGGGACCCGGGCGTCCGGCAGCGGCACCGGGCAGCTCATCGGCGGGGACCCGGGCGTCCGGCACCGGGCAGCTCATCGGCGGGGACCCGGGCGTCCGGCAGCGGCACCGGGCAGCTCATCGGCGGGGACCCGGGCGTCCGGCACCGGGCAGCTCATCGGCGGGGACCCGGGCGTCCGGCACCGGGCAGCTCATCGGCGGGGACCCGGGCGTCCGGCAGCGGCACCGGGCAGCTCATCGGCGGGGACCCGGGCGTCCGGCAGCGGCACCGGGCAGCTCATCGGCGGGGACCCGGGCGTCCGGCACCGGGCAGCTCATCGGCGGGGACCCGGGCGTCCCCCTGCAGCGTCCGTCATGGCCCTCCAGCAGCCGAATGCGTGAGTGGCGCCGGCGGGGGCGGGGCACTGGGGTGTTACTGGGGTTTTATGGGGGGACATGGGGGATGGCTGGAGGGTTCCGGGGGTCACTGGGGGCTATTGGTGGGACTGGGGGCTCAGGGGTTTGTGGGGACACCTGGAGGGTGGGGATTATGGGGGTGGGGATTATGGGTGGGGATTATGGGGGGCTCAGGGCTTGCTGACGGGATATGGGGAAGTTTCAGGGTTGCCGGAGGATCCCAGGAAGAGATGGGGGCCTTGGGGAGGTGGGGGGGGGGGGCTTGGAGGTGGTTGTTTCAGTGGGTCCGGGGAGGAGATAGGGTCCTTGACCTCCCCAAGGAGGGGGACATCCTGGGGGATCTGAGGAGGACATGGGGGTCCTGGTTACCCATGGAGGCCAGCCCCGCCCTCGTCCCGGCCCCTTCTCTCTGATTTGCAGGGAGGCCTTCTGCCAGCGGGCACCCATCTTCCTTGACTACCTGCACAGCATCCTGCAGAAGTACCCCGACGGGGGGCAGATCCTCAAGGTGAGACCCCCAGGGAACCCAGCCACCTGGGCTCTCTGGCCCAGCTGGGCAGACAGACCGCAGGCGGCGGCGGTGGGTGGTGGTCCTTGCCCAGCACCAGCCCCTGGACCTTGCTGGCCAGCTGGGAGAGCGGGTCGGTGCTTTTCTCAGGGGGCTGCGGGGGCCTAATTCTCTGGGCACTGATCCTTGAACCCAGGAGCTGGTGCAGAATGCTGACGACGCTGGCGCTAACGAGGTCGTGTTTGTGTCCGACGAACGGGAGTTTGATGTCACCGGAGGGGGGCTGGAGGGCACCCAGGGTGAGAGGCGCTACGGGCACAAGGAGAGTCTGGACAAAGTGCAGGGGTGGCACTGGCAGGTACTGGGAGGGATTGGGGGATACTGGTGAAGAACTGAAGAGGGATCAGAGTGGACTGGGGGAACTGGAACCAATGAGGTGTTCTGGAATGTTGGGGGCACTGAGGGTACTGGGAGGGCTCAGTGGTACTGGAGGCACTGAGGGGGATTTTGTGGGACTGGAGGGGGGACTGAGGTTGTGGGGATACTGAGTGTGGGTCGCAATCCCCCCTACATGTCTCAAGTCTCCCCTAACCCATGGTCCCGACCCCCCAGGCCCAGCCCTCCTGGCCTACAATGACGCCGTGATGTCCCCCCGGGACTGGACAGGGCTCCTGCGCCCAGGGGTGTCGCACAAGCGGGAGGACCCCAGCACTGTGGGGCGCTTCGGCCTGGGCTTCACCTCTGTCTACCACCTCACCGGTGAGCGGCACTGGGGGCCTCAACTGGAATTGAACTGGGGACATGGGTTGTACTGGAGGCACTGAACTACAGGTGCTGGGCACCGAGGGGGGCACTGAGGGGGCGCAAAATGGAGGGCTGTGTCTGAAGTGAGGCAACCTGGAGCACCAGGAGGCTGGGGGGAGGCTGGGTGGCAATGGAGAGCAGGGCTGCAGGGGAAAGCTGAGGGAGGACTAATAAATTGGGATTAAACCTGGGATCACGGGAGCCACTGTGGGGTTGAACTTGAGGGTACTGGGTGGCACTTGGGGCATTGCTAGGTTGGGATGATCTGGGGACGCAGTGGTATCCATGCCATCCCTGTGGCCTCACGGTTCCCATGTCCTCAGACCTGCCAGGTGTGCTGAGCCCCCCATCCTTGGGGGTGCTGGACCCCGAATGCCGGGTGCTGTCAGGTGCCGGTGCCCGCTGGGACGTCTCTGCAGCCCAGGACCTTCCTGGCCTTTTCGAGCCCTTCTGGGCTGGGCTGGAAGCTGTGGGACAGCACCGTGGCTCTGCCCAGGGCACCCTCTTCCGCTTCCCGCTCCGCCGGCAACCCTCAGGAATCGCTGCAGGGGTCTCCGATCCTGAGCGCCTCCGTAGCCTCCTCCAGACCTTCCTCACCGAGGCCCCTCTTGCCCTCCTCTTCCTCCGCCACATCCGCCGCGTGGCCCTGTACCGCGTGGCCCCTGATGGGGTCCGGACCCTCATGGGGTCCCTTGTGGCATCCTCTCAGCCTCTCCCTATCCCAGGGCCATCAGGGGACGAGGGGCTGAGTCTGGCATGGTGTCTGGTGGCCCTGCACGGGGATGGGGTCGGGGACGGGAGCGAATGGCTGGTGGCCACGGGCAGGGCCACAGAGGGGCCGGCCGTGGCGCTGGGCGCAGGGCTGGGGTGCTGCCCCGAGCTGAGCCTGGCGCACCCCATCCGTGGGCCCTGCCGAGGGCGGCTGTGCTGCTTCCTACCCCTGCCAGCCACAGACGAGATGGCCACAGGGCTGCCCGTCCACGCCAGCGCCCCCTTCGCCCTCTCCGACGACCGCCGCCACCTCCGCTGGCCCGAGGAGGGCGAGGAGGGTGAGAAAGATGCCCGCTGGAACGCCCTGCTGCTCCTTGGCCTCCTGCCGCGGGTCTACAGCCACATGGCTGCCGTGGCCATGGCTCTGCCTGGCGCAGACGCCTACAGCATCTGGCCGGACCCCGAGCGCACACCGAGCTGTGGCCGCATCCGCAGTTTGGTGACCCATGTCTGCTGCGAGCTGGCAGCTGCCCCCATCCTGGTGCCAGCTACGGAGGGGGCCGCAAGGCGGCTGCGGGGCCCCGAGGCTGTGCTGCTGCCGGAGGCCGCAGGGGACGTGGCCACACGGCGGGTGGTCCAAGCCTTGCTGGTGGCAGCCGGGGAGCCAGTGGCTGAGGTCCCAGCCCATGTCCGGAGGGCGCTGGCTTTGGGGATGGCGGAGGGTGTGCGAGAGGCCACGGCGGACCACGTGCGGGACGTGCTGCGGCACCACGGGGCCGTAGGTCTCCCGGCCACCGACCGGCTCTCCCTGCTGCGCTACGTGGCCGGGGATGGGTGCCATGCTGAGCTGCGGGGTCTCCCCCTCCTGCCTCGCGCCGATGGGACTTTCGTGGCCTTTGGGACTGCGTCAGCCATTGTCTACGTGGACACGTCCGACTGCCCCAGGTGAGCCCGCGGCCCCAGGCAGCCCCATTCCCCGAGGGAGTGGGCAGGAGAGCTGGTTGTCCAGGGCGCAGCTCCCACTCTTGAGCTGAAAGGGGGGCCAAGGTTGAACCTGGACATTTGGGCGCCTCACCGCCCCGCTCCTCTCCCCGGGTCTCACCGAGTGGGAGCTGAGCCAGGTGTCCAGGAAGCTGCCTGCCCCCCATTACCCCTCTAGTCCCCCAGCACCTCTGTTGGTCCCCACAGGGAGCTCCTGCCTGGCCTGGCCGGGTCCTTCCTGCCCTTGGACCTGGAGCCAGGCTTGGACAGCCTCTTGCGAGGCATTGCCAAGGCAGGTAAGAGACGGGGGGTCCCTGGGCCACCTTTGGGTCCCCTGCTCTCCCTCTAAAGCCCAACGCCCCTAGACACCCTTGTACACCCTTGGGCTCCTCTGCGGCCCCAATAGCCCCTGTACCACGCTGATACTCCCTGTACACACCTGGTGTCCCTGATCCCTGTCTGAGGCCCCTCTCTGGGCTTCCCCCTCCATTCAGCAGCACTGTAGATCCCAAGTCTCACTATCTCTCTCTGGTTTGGGGTGTGTTGTCTGAGCCCAGGGTCACCTCTCCTATCCTGCATCTCCGTGTCTCTGGGGACTCCCCTGTCCTTGCTGTTCTTCCCACATTCCCCTGTCCCCACCGTGCTCCCTCGGATCCTGGGTCTCCCTGTGTTCTCCATCTGAGGACCTCTGTGCCCCCCGGTACTGATCCCCCTAACACTTCTTTCCCTCTCGGATCTCCCCTATCCCCACCAATCTGGGGTTCCCCTGTTCCTCCTATTTGGGTATCCACTGTCCCTCCAGAGCCCAGGTCCTCCCATCCCCAGTATAGGGCCCCCCCCATCCCCTGCAGATCGTGGGTTCTTTCCCCCACATCCTGGGTCCCCCTGCCAGGTCCCAGGTCCCACATACTGCTCATCCAGCCTCTGTCTCCCACATACAGGTCTCTTCCCCAACCTGGTTCTGCTGGACCCAGCCGTGACTGCCCAGACCCTACGCTTGGCTCTGCCCCCCACCTGGACGTCCCAGTCTTCAACCCCAGTGACCTGGTGCCCGGCCCAAGGCACTCCCCAGCCCCCAGCCTCCTGGTTCCCAGCCCTGTGGCAATTCCTGGCCCACCACGTGGAAGACCTGGGCCCTCTGGAGGGGCTCCCTCTCATCCCCCTGTCCCCACTGGGTGCCCCCAGCATCCGTCTGGCTCCACTGATACCGCAGTCCAGTCTTATTTTCCAGGCATGGGAGGACCAGTGCCTGCCACCTGCTGTGGCTTCTGTCCTGGAAGTCCTGGGTTGCCCAGTGGTGCCACCGGGCACATGGCACCGCTCCCTGACCCGCTATGTCCTGCCTCCATCCCCCCTCAATGCCCTGCGGGCCCTGGGCAGGCGGGGGCCTGCAATTGTGGCCTCCCACCTGGCCTCACTGCCTGTTGCGGATGTGGTCACCCTTCGGCTCTACCTGGCAGACATCCCATCCCTGACAAAGGAGGACAGGGACACACTGGCTGCTCTGCCCCTCTTCATGCCACTGCCCTGCTTGGCCACCCCGCAGCCCACGGAGCTGGTACCGGCCGGTGCCACCCCAGCGCTGGAGCCAGAGCTGGGGCTGCCCAGAGATGTGGTGCTGCCAGAGGCTGTGTTGCAGTGCCGGGATGAAGCTGACCGGCGGCTCCTGGGGAGGCTCCAGAGGTCCCTCATCAGTGCAGCCGACGTGGCGCTGGAGGCCATCAGAGCCGTGGCCCGGGGCGCCTATGCAGGGCGGGCGGCTGAGACACAGGCTCTGCTGCTCTGGGTGCTGCAGCACGGAGACATCCTCTTTGCACAAAGCCCCTCGCTCCAGGAGGCGTGCAGCAGGCTGGCCTTCCTGGAGACCCCCAACGGCCCCACATGCCCACGAGACCTCTACGACCCCTGCGAGAGGACCTTGCAGGCACTGCTGGGCCCTGAGCGCTTTCCTCCTGCCGCCTTCCGCAGTCCGCCTGTCCTCCATGCCTTGAGAGCCCTGGGCTTGCGGCACGGTGAGGGGTGCCTGGTGCCTTCGGACATCCTAGAGGCTGCAGCAAGTGTGAGTCAGGGTGACGCAGCGGCTCTGGACAGGGCTCAGGCACTCATCGAGGTCTGTAACCACCCCAAGGCACTGGCTGGCTTCAGCGCTGCAAACCTTAGGCAGCTCCAGGCCCTGCCATGGGTGCCTCGTTCCAAGTGCACTGGAAAGCCTGGGCAGCCATTCCTGTCCCCCAGAGAGCTGCGGTCCACCCAGTACCAGCCCCTGGTGGGGCTTGCCATGCACCTGACTGGCTCCTTTGTGCCAGAGGCAGAGAAGCAGCTGGGGCTCAGCCAGACCCCACCGCCAAAGAGAGTGTGGAAGCAGCTGAGACAGTTGGCAGGGTGCAGGGACATGGGTGAGGTAGGTCCCGCGCTCCGGCCTGTCTACCAGCACATGCAGGAAAACTTGAAGACCTTTGGGGCTGCCCCAGACGATGCTGTGGTGTGGACCGGGGCTGGGTTTGCCCTGCCGTGTGATGCCGTGCTGGGCTATCCTGAGGATCTGGAGCTGGGGATGCTGGTGCCCCGGGTGCCCCCTGACTTCCTGCCCTACAGCTGCCTCTTCAGGGCTTGGGGGGTGGAGGAGAGGGTGAGTGAGGAGAGGGTGGTTGCAGCCCTGCGCTGCCTGGGGCAGGACATAGACACACGCAGCTCCAGAGCTGGCACTGCAGCAGAGTTGCAGGTGGCTGTAGCTGTCCTGGAATGGCTTAAGAGCCGGGGGCACCAAGGCGAGGGCACGGTGCCGGTTCCTGTGAGGACCCTGGAGGGCTCGGGCTTTGCCCTCCGCCCAGCTGCCTCTACTGTCTACCTGGACATGGAGCTGGAGGCAGAGGAGGATGTTCAGGAGGTGGTGCATGAGGCAGTGCCATCCAGCACAGCCATATTCCTCGGCGCGGAGCTGCTCAGTGTGCGGGTGCTGGGGCCAGAGCCGTTCACAGCCTGCGGCCCCTCGGAGCCCATCACCTTGCGGCTTCGCAACATCCTCCGGGAGTACGGCGAGGAGGGTGACCTCTTCACAGAGATCGTCCAGAATGCAGAGGATGCTGGAGCTACTGTGTGCCGCTTCCTCCTGGACCTCCGACGCTGCAGAAAGACCACCTCTGGGCTGCTAGACCCTGGCATGGCTGCCTGCCATGGCCCAGCCCTCTGGGCCTACAACAATGCCCTGTTCACGGAGGATGACCTCCGTAACATCACACGGGTTGGGGCTGCTACGAAGGAGGGCCAGGCAGGCCAGATCGGGCGCTTTGGGCTGGGCTTCAGCTCTGTCTACCGTGTCACAGACGTGCCGGCAGTGCTGAGCGGAGAGACACTGCTCATCTTTGATCCCAATGGCACCCATCTGGGCAAGCACATCCCCAGGGCCGGCTGCCCTGGCATCCGCCTGGACTTCTCCAGCCGACCACGCATCCTCCGTGCCTTTGCTGAGCAGTTCTGGCCCTACCATGGTATCTTTGGGTGCCGCCTGCCTGAGCCAGGACCCTTTCCAGGGAGCCTTTTCCGCCTGCCTTTTCGCACTGAAGAGGAAGCTGTGACGTCACAGATTTGCTCAGAGGCCTTTGGTACAGAGCGCATCCAGTCCCTTGGCACCAGCTTCCTTGGCTCTAACCGGCTCCTGCTGCTCTTCCTGCGGAGGATGACGGAGATGTCCCTGGCAATGCTGCCAGACATGGCCACCTCTGCGGAGGATACCATGCCTCTGGCCACGCTGCGGCGAAAGGAGATCCGAGACTTGGGGGCCCCTGGGGACCCCCCAAGCTGGGCAGCTATCGAGCAGCTCACAGCCTGTGAGGAGGCATCCAAGACCACATGGCACTACCTAGTTTTGGTGTGTCAGGGTGATGGGGAGTTGCTGGAACTGTTTCACCGGCACACGCAGGCAGGGCTCCATCCTCTGCCTCCCATGGCTGGTGTGGCCCTTCCCCTTGCCCTTACTGCAGACGGCGAGTGGGTGCCGCGTCTGGGTGCCGAGGAGGGGCAAGTCTTCTGCCACCTTCCCATGCCAATCGCCTCAGGGCTGCCAATCCACGTGCATGGGGCCTTCAGCATCCTCTCAAACCGCAAGGGGCTGTGGGACACGGCGGAGCGGGGTGAGTGGAACCGGGTGCTGCTCCGCAATGCCGTGCCGGTTGCCTGGCTCCGGGCACTGGGCCACCTCCGCACCATGCATGAGGCAGGTGAGTTGAAGAGCTATGAATATCATGTCTTCTGGCCGGACAGTAACACTGCCCGTTACCCCTTTACGGAGGCTGTGACTGGTTTCTACCAGGCTGTGGCAGCCAGGAATGGCCCCAGGCTCTTTTCTGATGGCCGCTCATGGTGCTCACTGCGGGACGCCCGCTTCCTGCAGCAGGCTGTGGTCAGACACCCCAAGTTGGGTGCCATGGCGAAGCGTGTCTTTGCCACCACCCTGCCCCATCCCCTGTTAGCTGTGGCCTTGCCAGAGAAGGTGCAGAGGGGCCTCGGGAAGGCATTGGATGCTGGCATCTATGACTGGCCCCGCTTTTACTGCGAACTTATGCTTCCCAACTTGGAAGACCTCTCTGTTGTTGACCGGGACCCACTGCTTCTCCATGCACTGGATATGTCCCATGATGATGTGGACAAATTGCTGCAGACAGTGCCCTGCATTCCTGCCACTCCTCATGGCCACCTGCAGCTCATCAATTGCCTCGTGCATCCCAGAGGCCGCGCTGCCTCTTTATATGACCCTAAGGATGGGCGCTTCCCCACTGGGGATGCCTTCCTTTCCCCGGAAAGACTAAGCCAACTGGAGCGGCTGGGCATGGTTAAGGACACAATGACCCTGCCAGAGCTGCTGGAGCGGGCAAAGACAGTGGAGCTTATCTGGACCCAGGACCATGCCCAGGGCTGCCGGAGGGCTGCCTGCATCCTTGAGCTGCTTCGGGATGCAGTGGAGGAGAGGGTGAACAACACCATGCAGGCAGCTTTCCAGACTGTGCCCTTCCTCCCTGGTACACTGCCCACTGGTGAACATGTGCTGTTGCCAGCTGCCCAGCTCTACCATCACCTCCATGCCCCATTAGTGGGACTCATCCACCCTATCTTGGCTCCTAACATGCTGGGAGAAAACTTCAGCCTCTCCAAGGAGGTTGAATCCTTCTTGGGGCTGGACCGGCAGCTACCAGCAGCTACAGTCCTTGAGCAGCTGCAAGCACTGAGCTGTTGCTCCAATGCTCTCCGTTTGGAGAACCTGCAAGACAGCACCCACTGCTGCTACAAATACCTGCACATGCTGCTCCAAAGAGATCACTCCAGCTGGGATGAGGTGGCTTCTGCAGTGGCCCAAGGGAAGCCCTTCATCTTGGTGGGCTCCCACTTTGTGCCGGTCATGGCTGTGGCTGAGACACTGTCATTTGAGGCTGTCCCCTATCTTCATCAGCTCCCAGAGCAGTACCGGCCCTACAGCGAACTCTGGGAGTGTGTGGGGCTGCGCCACACATTCACCTGGGATGATTATGCCCAAGTGCTCTGCATCCTAGCAGAGATGCATGCTGGAGAGCCGCTGCCTGACACGGAGCTGGCTCTGGCCTTGCGGCTGGTGTCTTGTGGCTTGATGGCAGATGCCAAAAAGCCAGATGCCTACCAGACCCAGCAACTCTTTCTGCCTGACCAGGAGGGCATTTTGCGTCCACGGGACAAGCTCCACTTCAATGATACGCCATGGATGCCAGTGGACAGAGATGTCCTGCTGTGCCATGAAAAGCTGTCCCGAATCACAGCCCTGCACTGTGGGGTGCCTACCACACGCCACCGGGCACTGGAGAGAAACCGACTGTTCACTTCAGATCTGAGCCGCTGGGCGCAGCCATTTGGTGCCCGGGAGGACTTGCCTACACGGCTGAAGAACATCATGGGTGAGTACCGAGCATCCGCTCGTGATATTGTGACAGAGTTGCTCCAGAATGCGGACGATGCTGGTGCAGGGCTTGTGCACTTCGTGTGGGACCGCCGGCAGCACCCAGTGGTTGCCACTTTCAGTGAGAATTGGAAGGTCTTGCAGGGCCCTGCCCTCTGCATCTACAATGACAGCCCCTTCCAGCAGCAGGACATTGAAGGCATTCAGCGTCTGGGGGTGGGTGGCAAGCAAGGCCGGCAGGATGTCACAGGCAAATATGGCCTTGGCTTCAACACTGTCTTCCACTTTACTGACTGCCCAGCCTTCCTTACTGGAGACAGTGCCCTGTGTGTCTTTGATCCCCATCTCTACTATGTGCCCGGAGCCACAACTGAGAGTCCTGGTGGGCTGTTCGCTGTTAACCCTGAGTTCAAGAGGACCTTTCCAGACATTTATGACACCTTCCTACCCTCCCATTTCAACCTGAACCAGGGTGTCCTCTTCCGGCTGCCCCTCCGCACTGCAACTGGGGCTGCCATCTCCAAACTGTCTGGCATGGTTGTGCGGGACCAAGACCTCATGGCTGTGGAGAGAGTACTGGCTGAGGAAGGTGAGGACTTTGTGCTCTTCCTCCGGCACCTCCGCACCGTGGTCTTCTCTGAGATCCCCCCAGATGGGGAGCAGGTGTTAGAGAAGCTGCGGGTGGCCACAGAGCTGACAGATGGTAATGCAAAGCTGAGACAGATTTTTCAAGCGAGACTGAGCCAAGCCATGGATGGGAACAGCCCCACCTTTGCCTCCTACGTCATGACAGTCAAAACCAGCAAGGCCAAGGCCAGCACCGTGTGGAGGGTGATCTCCCAAATTGGCGTGCAGGAGGGGGCTGAGGAGACTCCGGTGCTTGGGCGGCTGCCCTATGGGGCTGTGGCTGCCTGCCTGAAGCCATTGGGCTTGCACAAAGTCATGGGAAAAGCTTTCTGCACCCTCCCACTGCCGCTGACCACAGGGCTGCCTGTCCACATCAATGCCAACTTCTCTGTGGACGCGGCCAGACGCAATCTCCGCCAGGACCCAGGCAGCACAGAGGCAGCCTGGAATGGCTTCTTGCTCCGGCATTTGGTGGCTCCACTATACTGTGCCTTTCTCACCAGGCAGCAGAAAGCTCTGGGGCCTGAAGGGCTCCAGTTCAAGTCGCTGGAGGACTGCCAGAAGCACCTGGCCTCCCACTACCTTCGGTTCTTCCCTGCTGTCACCTCTTCCCTACCTGTCTTTCAGGACCTCGTGAGGGATGTCTATGGGCACCTCAGTCATGCACGCCTACCCCTGGTGCCTGTGTACCACATGAAGCCACCTGACAGCAAGGTGACAGTGACCTGGGCATGTCCAGGTGGTGGGGATGTGCTAACAGAGCCATACTTCCTCAAGGAAATGCCTGAGGCAGCTCTCCACAAGGTGCTGCAGCACCTGAACATGAACCTGGTGCCAGCATTCAGACACCTGCGGCAGATCTATAAGGGGTTCACTGAAGCCCATGTGAAGGCTGTTGCCTTGGATCCAGCCTCTCTCCAGTGTTTCCTCAAGGCCCTGGCACTCCCTGTGCCCTGCATGCTGGCTGAGACACCCCTAGGGACCCCGGAGAACTGCTCCATCCTGCTGAAATACTGCCTGCCGCCCATGGATAAGGACAAGGCAGAATTGGAAGGCCTGCCCTTGCTGGCCACACAAGATGGCCGCCTGAATGCCCTCAGCAGCCATCACCCAGTCTTCCACAGCTCTTTTGCCCACCTCTTCCCCCACCACTGCCACCGCTTTGCCGACAAGTCAGTTTCTAAATTGACCCTGCCTTGCTTTGTGAAGGAGCTTGGCCTCCTGGAGGCGACGCCACTCATCCAGGAGGAGCTGGGTCAGCTGAACTGGACCACAGAGGGGGAGAAGTGGCTCAAGGAGCTGTGGAAGTTCTTCAGCACTGTGGTCTACTCAGACACAAAGGCCAAAGAGGAGTTGGAGGCAGGCATGAAGTTATTCATGGATCGTCTCCAGGATGTGGAGGTGCTACCTGTTCAGGGGGATGAGAAAGGCTCGAAGAGCCTACTGCCGCTATCCTCCCTCCCCAATGTTCTTTTTGACTGCAAGACAAACGTGGCCAAGGTGCTGCACAAACTGGGCATCCCTGTGCTCCAGCAGTCCCTGCTGCCTTTTAGGTTTGCCTACTGCTGCGTGAAGACAATGGCACTGCAGGACACGGAGCCCAGGGCTGTGGTGGCCCAGCTGGCAAACACCAGAGCTGATCTCCGCTGGACGGACTTAAACGAATGGGATGTGACTGTCCTGCTGCACTTTGTGCTGGGACAACTGGATTCACAGGCACTGAAACAGCTCAGGCTCCTGCCTCTCTTTCGGAAGTATGGTGGGGACTATGTACCTGTGGCACCTTACCGCCAGGTGCTGTTGCTCAGCAGCCAGTCCCCAGAACTGCCCTTGGGTGCCCAAGCCCTGCACAACCTGGAGAAGGGCATGTTGCTGCTCACAGCAGACAAGATCCACCAGCAGCTGGCCAAGGATTTGCGGTGGGAGCTCACAGATGGCCAGCAGCTCTTTATGACTCTGGTGCTGCCCCGGCTGTCCCAGCTCACAGTGCAAGAGCTTATGGAAACTGTGCGCTTTGCCCTGCGACGCATCTATGATGGCTGTAGTGAACTTAAGTTCAAGGAAGATGTTGTGGCAGCTTTTCAGACTGTGCCCTTTATACCCGATGCCCATGGTGTGCTGCGCCTGGCCTCCTACTTCTATGACAACACGCCCTCCTTCCGCACTCTGCGGCTCCAACACCACTTTGTGCCCGAGTCTTTCTTTAAGGACCTAGATTACAAGAGGGAAGCTGCTGAGGACTTCCTGCTTAAGGTAGGTGTCCGCACCAGCCTCTCTGTGGAGGATTTTGTGGCACTGGCCCTGGAGATAGAGCAGGAAGCCGCTCAGGCGAGGTGCCACACTGAAGACCTGCTGGCACGACAGCAGGAGATGCTCAACAAGCTTGGCACCCTGTTGGACAATCCCTTGTCAGAGGGTTTCCTGGGGAAAATTGCCTCAATCCATTTCCTGCCTCCACTGGACATCCCCCCAAACTTGATGAACCTCCACCCCCCTTTTGCAGCCTGCACTAAGCCCGTGGCCCTGAAGGGCAGCATTTACCACTGCCAAGAACATATGGCTGAGCTCCTGTGGACATCAGCCACCATCCTGCCGAAGTACTTTGCACTCAAGCAGGGCCTCCTGGAGGCCATGGGAGTCCTTGTAGAGATACCCACCGCCCTGGTGGTGGCCAACCTGGAGCAGGTGTGCAGAGTAGCCTGCCAGATGCCAGAGCAGGTGAACACACGGGCCAGCGTGCTCCAGAAGGTGTACGAATTCTTGCAGACCCGTCTGAAGGAGGTGGACACAGGGCGCCTCGCTGAGCTGCCTGTGGTGCTGGCCAAGTCAGGGGACATGGCCATGCCATGGCAAGTGGTGACATCACTCCCAGACGAGGCTGACTTTTACCCCTATCTCCTCACGCCTGACCCCCACGTGGCTGTCTATGGAGACCTCCTGCGACACCTTGGCGTGGTCCTGCTCCCCACACTGACTCACTACAGCCGTGTCCTGGCCCAAATCCACCAGGAGAGCCGTGACAGTGGGACCCTCAATACTAATCAGAAGAAGAAAGCCCTGCTGGCCACACGGCACTTCTTCCAGCTGCTGCAGGAGGCACTGGAGCCCCCTGATTTCTCCACTGTGGCTGAGCTGTACTTGCTGAGCACTGCTGACTGCCTAGAGTCATCCCACAGCCTGTACTTCAATGACTGCGTGTCCTCAAGTGCCTCTAAGGCCTTGGGGAAGACCTTTGTGTTTATGGCTGAACTGCCGGGGATCGGGTGTAATGCCTGGTGGCTGCTGCAAATGCTACCACAGCGCCTGCGGCCACGGGCACTCTCAGAGGTGACAGAGCAGCAGCTGGTGGAGGGCAGTCTGCGGCCGTGTCGCTACGGTTCTCACTGCCCTGGGCAGAGGCGTCTGCAGACCCTTCTGGTATCACCATGGTTTAGGATGGGGCTGGAGGCCCTGCTCCGGTGGCAGAGCCACAGAGCTATGATGAGAATGGAGGAGATTGGTGGCTTTGCAGTGGAGCAGCTGAAAGTGCAGTGCTGCGAGGACATCTGCACTGTGCTGGTCCACTCTGGTGCGAAGGTGGAGAGCAGCTCCCAGTCACGGGTCATCCATGTGTGCCTCGCTGGTGGTGCCCAGCGGCTCTTCTACATCCGGCATGCAGATACGGTGCTGGACCGGCACCAGCTGAGGGTCCTGGAGACGCTAGCACAGGAGATCAATGTCATCCTGGGTGGACAGCTGGAGGCACCCGCCTTGTCAGTGCTGCGTGAAATGCTAGTCTGCCAGGAGCCACGGCACGTGGCCTTTGTTCTGGAGGAGAATGATGTGGCACTGGTGGGTGCTGCACCAGAGACAGAGGAGGTCATGGCACCAGAGCGGGAGCCAGAGCTGGAGAAGAGGCTGCAGGAGGAGGCTGTGGCAGAGGGGAAGCCATGGAAGGATTGGTACAGCCTGATGCCAGAGGTGAATGGCAATGTGGATCACAGCCTGGCAGCCTCGTGGCAGCTGTGTGCTGTCAAGCGTCCAAAGGTGTTGCAGGACCTCTACCTCCAGCACAACCCTGCAAGCGTTGCCCAGCACCACTGCTGGGGACAGGAAGGCCATGGCTCCTCGTTGTGCAATGAGGAGGCCACGGCCGTGACTCCATCCATTCCAGAGGCCCAGCGGTGGCTGCAGCAGGCCAAGAGTGACCTGCAAGCAGTCCACAATGACATCAGGCGCTGCTGCCCCAACTGGGTCCTCTTCAAGGTGCACCAGGCCCTGGAGAAGGCGCTGGTGGCTGCCGTACTTTGCCATGGTGAGGCCTTTGAGGCTCCAATGGGGCTGGTGGGGCTGGCACAATGGCTGGAGGTGGTGGAGCCAAAACTGAGGGGCCTGGCAGAGGAGGTGGAGTGCTTGCATGGCTGTGGCTTTGATGGCGAGGCCACACAGCACCCAAGTTACCACCCCTTCCCCATCACCCCCAACGAGGCCTTCGACAGTGTGGATGAGGAGGAGGTACTGAAGCGGGTGCAAGGAGTGCTGGGGAGGCTGGAAGACCACGTGGGCAGAATGTGAGGATGTCCCCACAGAGGGGGCACTGGCAGCTGGGCCACAGGACCACCAGGAACCCACCAGAGACCCACCATGGACCTGTCATGGATGCTCCATGGACTTGCCACAGACCTGCCACAGGCAATTCCAGACTGTAGGAGGGGTTTGGGGGCAGACAGAGGGCCTAGGCCACTGAAAGTCATGTGCTGTTGGCATGCCTTGAGAGCGGGGGAAATAAAGTACAATAATAAATGTTACAGTGCTGGTAGACCTTTCACTAACAGTGTGGTCAGGGAACATGGAGAGGTCATGGGCGACTGGGGGTGTGAGGAAGATGAAGGTGGCGATGAAGGGGTTTAGAGGACTGTGGTGGTTGACCTTGGCTAGCCACCAGGTGCCCACCAAGCTGCTCTATCACTCCCCCTCTTCGACAGGACAGGGAGAAAATCTGATGAAAATCTCATGGGTCATGATAAGGACAGGGAGATCACTCACCAATTACTATCATAGGCAAAACAGACTTGACTTGGGGAAATTAATTTAATTTATTGCCAATTAAACAGAGTAGGATAATGAGAAATAAGAACAAACCTAAAAACACTCTCCCCCCACCCCCCCTTCTTTCTGGGCTCAACTTCACTCCCGACTCTTCTACTTCCTCCCCGAGTGGCGCAGGGGGATGGGGAATGTGGGTTGGGGTCAGCTCCTTCCTCTTCACGCTGTTCCCCTGCTCCAGCGTGGGCTCCCTCCCATGGGAGACATCCTGCACTAACTTCTCCAACGTGGGTCCTTCCCACGGGCTGCAGTTCTTCAAGAACTGCTCCGGCACGGGTCCTTTACACGGGGTGCAGTCATTCCGGAACAGACTGCTCCAGCGTGGGTCCCCCTTGGGGCCGCAGGTCCTGCCAGAATACCTGCTTCTGCATGGACTCCTCGCCACAGGCCTCAGCCCCTGCCAGGAGCCTGCTCTGGTGTGGACTCTTCAGGGGCTGCAGCTCCCTTCAGGGCATCTCCACCTGCTGTGGTGTGGGGTCCTCCACAGGCTGCAGGATGGATATCTGTTCCACTGCGGTCCTCCATGGGCTACAGGGCAACAACCTGCGTCACCATGGTCTTCACCATGCACTACAGGGGAATCTCTGCTCCGGCGCCTGGAGCACCTCCTCCCCCTCCTTCTTCACTGACCTTGGTGTCTGCAGAGTTGTTCCTCTCACATATTCTCACTCCTCCCTCCCAGCTGCTGTTGCGCAGCAGTTTTTACCCCTTCCCAAAGAAGCCACACCTGCAGCCCTGCCGCTACCACAACATTGCCACATAAACCCAATACAAGGATGATGAGGTGGTGTCAAAGGGAGCATGGGGGACTCAAGAGGGCATGAAGTAGCAGGCAACAGCCGATCTGCAGAGGGTCTAGGTGATTAGAAATTATAAGTTAAGTTGTATTATAAATTCAGTATTACTCTACTTATAAAATGTACTACACTGATTCTGCTTGTAGAAATCCTGTGCCATTCTAATCATAAATTCTTTGCTAGACTACTCATAATATCCTCTTAAGAAAATAAAGCTTAAATTGTAACTATGATTTAGTGCCATCATCATTCTGCCAAGGATCCCTAAAAGAACCTGTGTGTCCCCTTAGAGTCGGGTGATGTGGAAGGATTTTTATTAAATAATAGATATTCTATGAACATTCCAAGCACTGAAGATTTGTTGGTAATAGTATAAGGCAAGCTAAAGAGCAATTGTAGTTTCCGAGTCCCTGAAGTGATAGTAGAATAGGGAAAACAGGCTGAGGAATGTAATTATCAGCAGATTATATAACGGAATGCAGGTGCAGGAAGCGTTCGCGTGGACACCTGCTCTTGACCAATCTGTGTATATTGGGATTCGTATGCTTGCTGACGCTAACCAATAGAGGATTTGTAAGTGTGCATGTTAATGTACCTGGCTTATAAAAGTAGTGTAATATTTTGAAATAAACGGGGAATGATCATACTCATATTGAGATTCATCATTACTCCGGGAACACACTCCCACTCCGACCCATGGTCTCTCCGACAACTGGTAGCAGAGGATGCGGAAACATGCTGGGCTCGTAGCCCAGGGGTCTGGTAGCAGAGACTACAATTCTTCAAGACTGCGGTAAGCGCAGCGAGAGAAGGGGAGTGGGAAACAAGCGACTGGGAGTTGTACTATTCTAGTGTCCAAATGGATAGAATGGATAACGGTGCAGTCTGGCCATCTGCCTCCCAGAGGGTGAGCTGCTATCATGGAACGTGAGGCAGCTGCTACGTTGCTCGCTGGTTTACTCTCTAAGAGAGGGATCGAGACAACGGTGAAACAGCTTATTAAGCTAATTGAGTTAGGACAATGTTTGGGACTTTTTAAGGACACTCACACGTTGTTTTCTGTGCCTGAATGGCGGGAGCTGGGTGAACTAATGTTGCAGAAGCTTATTGAACGTGATGAAAAATTACAGAAGGAGATTGACTCTCAAAAATTGGAGAAGGAGATTGAGTCTGTGATAGACTTGTGGGGAGACGTACTAGACACTTTAAAAGCTATGAAAGCTGAACGGGAGGTGGCGTGTGCGGCTGTTCAGATGCTGGCTCCGGACCCCATACCGGAACAGTCTCAGAGCATGGGATCCAAGGCGGGACCGATTGCGCGATTGTTTGGGCTGCCTGCTGTGAAGGGCATGACGGGGTCCACCTGTAAGACTGTTGCCGAATTGCGCGATAGAGTTGAGCAGGATTTAAAGGCGCCCGACAGTCTATGTTCGCCATCTTCCCCGACAATATCACCTACGCCACCGCAGCCGGACGCTGCCGGGGCTGTAGCACAGCAGCAGTGTGAGGCAACAGCGGAAGAGCAACCGCGGGGCGTGAAGGGGGAGGAGTGGCCGGCTCCGCCCCCCCCCGATTCAAGGCGGGGACACGTGCGCCCTCCTCCCACCGCCCCCCCTTGCCACGCCTCAGTGATTCCTGCGGCGCTGCCACAGCGCCATCTAGCGGAAGAGGGAAACATTCCACAGAAAGCATTAATCGGCTGTTAAAAGAGGTTGTGCAACAACTAAAGGAATTCACTACACAGACTCAGCAAAAAAGAGAACCTTGGTCAACCGCCGGTTCGAGAGACGACTTGTCACCCTGCTTCTCCGGACCTACCGCAGCTACCCGTCCCGGCCGATGGAGAGGAATTGTTCGAGATGCCATTTTGGAAGGACAGTGGGGGGTTGCATCCAACATTGGCCCCATGGCTTTTCCGGTGGTACAGGAAAACGGTCGAGGAAAATGGGAACCACATGATTGAAATATTCTACAACAAGCCAAAAATACTATATCGCAGTATGGTGTTAAATCGGAAGCCTCACGACAGATCGTTATTTGGAT